>JAGDQP010036128.1:2255-19214 GCA_022664845.1 Lepisma saccharinum | reverse complement strand
ATTCCGACACGAAGTGTCACGATTAGTATGCCTCCACATGGCGCTATCTTGATCAACTGGAGTGCGTATGTAACGAAATAATAATAAAATATGCATTTTCACTTTGGATTGTTAGTTGTCGTTAGATGTTTATAGAAGTGCGTGTAACCGGAAATAAATTATAACTTATAAGAATTGAAAAGAGTTTTGAATAAAGCAATAAAAAGTCTATGTTCGAGGTATCACCAACTACGGAATCGCAGCCGTTAATCAGGTTATTATTTTATTAAAAGCGACGCATATCATGTTTAACATTCACTCCATGTTCCCGCTTTCAACGCAGAAAGAGCAAATCGACTCATGTGCTTTTGGCTCCCCCACACTTCCGCTTAACTTATCGAATCGTGTACGAGCACCATCCAACATTACTTGGATACAACACTTTGATTATTCCAGTTGGATCGTATACGCACTAATCCAACTGCTTGTTCAAGAATTTGATTCAATGTTTATTGAATCGTGTACGAGGGGCCTTAGATGCCTAAAGGTCACACATAAAATTCAAATTCAAACTTTTAACCGGTAAATAATAAAATTCTAACATTTTTGAAGTTTTAAATAGGCGCATTCTGATGCAGCCATTTGAAGATCTTAAAACTTAAGAAAACTTGTTTTATAAGAAATAAGTGTGTATGAATTTCAACCTAATAAATACGAACTTGTTAACCTAACTACCACAAAGCAGGAAACACTAAACTTAAGTGTAGTGAACACTGACAATCACGACAAACATTAAGCGAACGGAAATATGGTTACAAGCAGACTTGTGGAGTAAAGTGAAGCAAGTAACGCGTTACCGGTACCGCGTTACAATATTTTGAAAGTAATTGTAACGGGTAAAGAGTTACTTTTCCCCCAAGTAACGACGTTACTTTTTCATCTGTTGTTTGCAAAGAAACAAACACAATTCCTTGTCAAGATCGAAATATTTCTTAGAATTTTTCTAGATTTTTTAAAGTCTAAGGTTTAATGTATTTGTAGGTATGCATGTGTTGGGTGTGTATATAATCAGGGTAAAAAAAAAAGCATTTCCACCAGTTTTCTTTCCACAGTACCAATACAAAGGATGCAAGAACCGGTGCCAAAGTAACGCGTTACTTATTAAGTAACGTAACACGTTACTTTTGAAAGCGAGTAAAGTAACTGGTAACGCGTTACTTCTTGACAGTGGGTAAAGTAACTTGTAACGCGCTACATTTTAAAAGTAACGTGCTCAACACTGGTTACAAGGGTCTTAAAACATCACTGTATAAAGCGTGCGACACAGATCAACAGCAGATGACAAAGAAAATGGCGGTTACTGCCAAGCGCAGTGGCGCGACGTTGCGGACAAGGTCAGTGAGCGCCCGAGCACAACCGGAAAAAACCGAATGCAAGTGGCTCGACCGATGCAGGATAATAGAGCCTACCTTTTTATAGAATGCCGGATAAAAGAGTGCCTACTGTATATGGAAACAAGTAAGTCGGAACCAGACGCGTAGGAACAAAATTTTTGTTGGGGTGGCAAATCGAGACATCCCATATATATATAATGTGTGTGTGTTTGGAGAGAGAGAGAAATGGTGTATATATGTGTATGTGATATGTACGTATCGGTATGGGGATGCGTCGTTGGACCAACACTTCGTACGACCAACAGCCTCTCAAGCAGCAAGAACCGGCGTACGACCAACACCCCAGGGCAAAAGTCTGTGTTGGTCGAACGCCGTGTTGGTTCAACGCCGTGTTGGTCCAACGCCGGTACTTCGAAGTGTTGGTCTCATGCCGGTGTTGGTCCAACGCAGTGTTGGTTCTACGCAGGTGCTCAAAAAAATAATTTAAGATCATATTTTTTATTATATTTTTAGGTTTTATATATCTGGGGCGTTGTCAATTTTATTGTTGGTCCAACGCCGTGTTGGTTCAACGCCGTGTTGGTTCAACGCCGTGTTGGTCAAACGCCGTGTTGGTCAAACGCCGTGTTGGTTCAACGCCGTGTTGGTTCAACGCCGTGTTGGTCAAACGCCGTGTTGGTTCAACGCCGTGTTGGTCAAACGCCGTGTTGGTCAAACGCCGTGTTGGTCAAACGCCGTGTTGGTCCAACGCATGTAACCCATCGGTATCATATGTTCAATGCGGAGTGTCACGTTTTGAGTTTTGGAAGTCGAAACACAACACTGAGAACAAAATAAGAAAAATCAAAATATTTTCTGAGGTAAATACGAGTAGTATTAATTTAGTGTCTTAAGATGGTATCATAGCAAAATATTATAAATCATAGTACCATAGTTCACACAGTGTAAATGTACCTTTGTTTTATATATATAACTAATGGAATTGGCATTATTGTTAAAAAATAGTGTAGCATATGTTTATACGTATGAAAAGTAAAGTGATATCTATTCTATACTATTGTATATTTTAAAAGAGAATCTATCTATGTACGTATGATGATGATAATACGATATCGTTGTATGTAAATAAGTATCAATACTCAAAAAATATCAATGCATTACGTAAGTAGCCGATAAGCATAACAACATAGTTGTATATTCCAAATTAGATATTTATTGTGCATTATAGCCCAAGATACTTATATCTAATTGTCACACAGACTCTTTGGTGCACGAAGCAACGTATATACATATCTTAAATGTAATCTTCGTACTTTGAGATTATAATAAACTTCACTTTTGGTGTGACTTAATATTCCATCTTAAACTGAAGATGACAACAAATGTTGTTCTTTTTCTTCTAATAGTGAGTGTCAGTTACTTTTATTTTTAACTATCCCAGGTTATGAGTTATTAGGAAGTAATCAATATTAATTGATTTTTATTTTTATACCACCAACGGTCACCATCCGTAGTGTAGTTGATATGATTTATTGTAGTTTTCGGTCATTATTCACTAATTACTACCTAATTCCAAATACGAATTAGGTTGGTCTGTCTGTATAAGTTTGCTTTGTCCAGCCGGAAAGTTATGAGATGATGATGACAGAAATGCTTTCTCGCTATGTAACTTGTTTAAAAAAATATTTATGCTAGGTACAGAACCTCCTGACACTGAGCGTTACTCTCTATTGTAGTCAAGCCAAGATGGTTACGGCAAATACACTTTCACGCTTACTTTGAGACATAATTAACACGTAAACTAATACTGGAGCTAAAGGCTTCATCTGTTTTCTAATTATCTTGTCTTAGTCTGGTCACAGATCATATCCAAAATCAACAACCTTGACAAAATAACACGTTTTTAAATAAAGTTCTAACATAAATATTTACACACGTATGAATCCATTACAAAACACACAGAGAGAGAAAATAAACAATACATAAAATTTATGTATGGGCACTACCTACATTGTGAGGCGGAAAACGAAAAGGGACCTCTTGGCGGATAAGTAAAATTTTCAGTAGAAACTGAATAAAATGGGGTCGAAAACATCAAAAAACGGTTTGTAGCGGATTAATGTAGTTTACTTTTACCTTTACAAGCTCATATCGATCAACAAGTCGTTCAGATTCCAATAGAACTCTAAAATAATGACTAAACAGTTTAATCCAGAGAAAACAGATTCTTTCCACCATGAGGATATACTATTGGTTTATAACTTTCTCAATGATTAAGGTAAGATGCTAAATGTGGTATCGAATTGTTTAGAATTTATCACTGAATTTGAAAACAACAAAGTTTGAAAATTAAAAAATTGCGACAAGAGGTCCCTTTTCGCTTTCCGCCTCATATATTTTCCGATTATATTATTTACTCCCATCCGCATGCTTATATTACATTAATAATAAACATTTTATATATGTACATCGTTGTAAGTTTATCATTACAAGTTATATTTAGCCAGTTACCTAGAGATTAGAGACACCCTACACCTTATCAAAAATACGTTTTCTCTCCTCATTCCTGATTACAAACTCTCTGAACACATCGTGAAAGTTTAACGCAGCCGACCTTTCTCCATGCACATGGAGAAGCAATACATGTGTTAGGCTTTTCTGTGACATGGTAGCCCTCAGGTACGTTTTCAGTCGACAAAGAGCACTGAAACTACGTTCCGATGTAGCAGAAGAAGCAGGCACAGTCTTAACGAGCACCAAAAGCAATATCACTTGCTGAAGAAGGGATTTTGTTGTATCAGATTCCTTACTAAATATCAGATTCCTTGCAAAATTAGCGCAAGTGGTGGGAGTCTCGCCGGGTAGATTCTTTAGCAGCTGAAGTTCTGCATGAAGATCTTCGACGTCAAAATCCTCGGCGAACTGACAGAGTGCCTCCTTTAACGAATTAGCATCAGACACGTTTCCCCGAAGAACATCAAGAAGAATCTCCTCAAGGATTGTCAGAGTGTTGAGTCCTTCTTGGTCAAATCTTTCTTCGAGAGCGCTGATTAAAAGATCCAGAATCTCAAAATATTCTTTTTCTGAATTTGTCTTTTTCCTGCCGGTGTACAGGAGCTGTAGGTATGCTGGTTTGCTCGAGGTGACGCGGTGGCTTTCTCATTCTGGGCGGCAATGGAAACTCTAACTCCAAGGCCTCTGATACGTCAGTCGTTTCGTGGTAGATCCGATGAAAGTGTTCTTCTGACCTTTTGCTTTCCAGCTCCTTGATCCCTATTAATGCTTCTCCCTTTGCACCTGCTGCAGTTATGCTTGGATTCTGCAAAGCACGAGCTAGCTGCTCACAGGGACTTAAAACTTCAATACTGATTTTCAGAAAAAGCATCGTCTCAAACTTGCACATCTTACTTAGCCATTCACGAACCTTTTCTTCAAGAATATTCTGAAGCGTCAAACGCTCTCTCCGGTATTCCTGTAGGCATCGTTTAAGAGCTTTTACTCTGACACACCATCGATTGGGGCACGTAGGAATAAGCTGTGTTGGCAAAACTGTCTCAGTGTCACTACGACTAGCAAGGGGTGGTAGAACAACGTCTTGATATGTTGTCTTCCTCTTAGCGGACTCTAAGATACACTTAGAAGAGTCTTTCACCAAACATAGAATATCACACATGCCTCCCGTTTTGCGGGCTACTTCCTGTAGTGCCAAATCTGTGGAATGATTACAACAATGCACGAAGAGTGACTTCGGTTGTTCATCTGCCAAGATTTTCCGCACCCCTTTCTCATGCCCGGACATATTCGCAGCGCCGTCAAAGCAGTGTCCTCTAAGGTTATCTATTGATAGTGTCCGTCGAATTAGTACGTCTTTGATTACTGCAGCTAGAGTTTTGCCCTTAGAATCATGAGTATTATACATTCCTATGAAGATTTCACTGACCTCCAATGTATGTGAATGAACTATTCTGATACAGACAGAAAACTGCTCCATATCAGAAACATCAGTGGTGCCGTCACCAATAACTGAAAACCATTGAGATTTTTTTATATCTGACACGATATTTCACTATTAAAATTTAAAAAAGTTTCCTCTTCTGGGGGGAAGGGGCGATCGCTTCCTCCTGGATACGCCACTGCAGCTGAAAGAGCTATCATAGAAGTATCAAATGTAATGCCCCTCAAGATAGAATGAGAATGAAAATACTGATTGGCATTTGGCAACATTGGTGCCCACAGGAAGCTTGACATGCCTCTGATTTTATGCAATTTTCCTTAGGTTTCAGGGTTTCTTGCACAAAATTACCTACTTTAATGTAGTCTTTCCCCCCTGAAAAATCTTGCCTTCTGGGAAAATCCTATGGGCGCCCATGACTGGCAATGTATTGAGAAAATCATAGCAGCTACAAAGCCTTGTCCTTGTGTCAGCTCTAATTTTCTTAAGGGGATTAAATTGAATGACGTAGACAGTATCGGCGACGGCGATTAGAGGATAAAAGTGCAGGGGCAAGGGGTAAAAGTGGGGAGGCAAGGAGGAAAAACTTCACATTTCCATATAAAATCATATAGATTTATGAGTCAATTCAAAAAAGTGGCGGGGTAATAGCCCCTTGCCCCCTAACCGCCGCCCACGATCGTAGAGATTTCTATACTAAATTAGATTTAACAAACGTCATTACTTTTGAAGCTACATTCCAATTGTCTACTAGTTAAAATCTTCCCGTTAGCTTCTTTCGCTGATTTTTCGTCGCTAAAATAACATTTAAAACCAGCAAAGTTAGCTCGAAAACTGTTAAATACGCATACTAAAACACTCCACATTTTAAAAAAGTGACGTTACTGTAAAAATAAATAAACGGGTAATTTTAAAATCCACCTAGAATATAAATAGAATTAAAACTGAGAGCTAAGAAAATTTTGTTTTTATTTTACATATAAAATTATGGCGGTTGAATATGGGCAAGATCTGTTATTGCTTGAAAGTGAAAACTCAAGCCACTGTTATTTTCATTTAGGTATAAAATTATAGTGGGCAAAAAAAAAACAAAAAAAAACAATGCTTGAAAATGAAAGACCAAACCATTTTGTTTTCATGCAGGTATAAAATCATGGGAAGGGGCAAAATATGTGCCTTGCTCCCCACCAAAAATCATGGGGCCAACTAGCTCACCAGCAAGTAATATTTTTGTCTTTATCTTCACCAAAACCTTCACTACTGGATGAAATGGAACAGAATAAATGTACAAACCCCATTTGGTTGCATTTGGGGTACGCCTTTTCGATATACATGTGTTTGGTGGGCGGCAGAGGTACAAGACAAATGACTGTGCCCGCCTCGGGCGCAATATTTGTAGATCCAATAGGTGTTAAGATAAGATAAAATTAATTTTATAGGCGGTAACAGCACTATGGCTTACGCCCGTCCCGACCCAGTAGCTGCTCATCTCTATCAGTTTGCCAGAATTTTGTTCTTGGCTGTTTTCAACCATGTAACACACACACACATAACCAAAAAAATTGGGAAGCTGTAAGTAGAATTTTTAGGGTTTCTATTTATTTTTACCGTATAAAAATGCTTCAAAACTACCATCTGGTGGCTTCTGGCAGAATCTCTGGACTCTAACCTCGGGGCACTTGTTCCTCTGCTCTTAACGAGTGTCTGCGCAGAGGGACAATCATGACGTCATAATATTCTCGCTAGCATAAAGAATCCTAGAATGAATAATTCCATAACAATAATGTCTTGAAAGTTTAAATCATTGCGACAATTTGACGCAATAAATGTTTTCATTGCATATTAAGAAGAAAATATACTTAACCTGACTTTTTCTAACCTATGTCTGTGAATTTAATGAAATGTTTAAAGTACGTATTGTTTTCATCACCCAATAGGTAGAAAAAGAGTATAATCGCAAAAGCAGAGCTTTTCCGAAAGCACAAAGTAAAAATGTGTTTCTCTTTAAAAAAAAAAAAAAAAAAAGTGAAGGAGTACCGAACTGGGGAACAACTAAAAAACACGGCAAAATCACAACCCATTTATGTATTTATTTACTTATTTTACTAATTTATTAAATCTGAATTAGACTACAGGATTAGAATAAACGGAAAAGAAAAGATTACAAATAACATTAAATGAATGTAAAGATATAAAACGAATTAAACAATATCAATTCAAAATCACCTATTAAAAATGAAAATAAAATATAAACCCCTTCAAAAATAAAAAAAAACTTTAGATGAATTAGTATCGAACCCGGGACCATTACATTACAACACCACTGCCTTATCCATTACTCCACATAATCCGCAAACGCTTAACAGACGCCACTAATTACTTAGTGTACACACGTCATGATTATTCGCTCCGCAGAAAATCGTCTAGAAAAAGGAAACAAAGTGATTTACCATTAGCAAGCTTCGGAGAAAAATAGCACTTAAGACAATAGCTGCTATTTTTCATCGGTTGTAGCAGTGATAGCAATTTATCCGAATAGCAGTGATAAAATAGCTGCTACGCTCTTTTTGCCCATGTCTATTTCGCTCATGTTTCTCAAGACTTTACTCCGTTTTTTGCTTTCTTTGTGTATTGTATAGATACGCCATCCCTTCGAGATATCAAATCCGGCATAACGTAGATTTTTCAAATTTTTGGCGTTTATTGCCTTCTTCAAATTGAAGATCAAATTATTTGGCTTCGACCAGCGACGCAATGAATTGAGATTAATACAAGAATTAAAAAGGGTATTTTAATCGATAAGTTTTCACCTTGAGACGTAAGGTGTTTTCATGTCTTTTCAGCACAACATACGAGTGTACTTTTAGTGGAAAGACAAATCTTTGACAAGCAAATGGTTTTGTGTTTTTGTTTTAGCCAATGACCTCTATCTAAAATCGATACTGGACTGACTGCTGCCACTGAGAATGTCATGAATATATGAAGCCAGGGAGCGAAGAGGATAGATACTTAATCTCGTTTGTCCACTTCCAATCTAAACCAATATGGACCAAATTTTCGGTTCTAACTCAGTTTCTTACGCTTGATATCGCTGTGTGTCCATTTTTTAAAAAAATGTCTTAATTCTTGCAAAACAACGTAAATATTATTAGCAATATTTTCTATTATATGCAGAGCACGATATACTATTATGTGAATAACTCAGGAATTAAGAAAAAAAAAAACAGGCCACACAGCGATAAGAAGCGTATGAAACAGAACCGAAAATTTGGTCCACATTGGATTAGACTGGAAATAGACAAACGAGTATTTGCTCTGGAGTCTATCTTTCGACACTAAGTACAGTCACTCCAGTATTGTTACGTACAGCTCGATGGTTTTAGCAGTGGACTAAAAATGACGATAGATCATAACTGTGAAAAATAAGTACTTTACTCAAATATAGCTTGACGAAAAAATAACAAAAACATGATCTCAGGACTAGATACCTCAACTAAATAATGAACTAACCTGAAGTACCAGACCTATTTGCTACCTCATTCGTCACTCTGACGTCGTCACCGACGCTGATTAGCATAATCCATACTCTACCTGGACACAAAGTGCAGTAATATGATCTATTGGAACTCCCACTATGGTTTCATTCGTGTAAGTTAATTTGGCAAGAATTATTTAACCTTTTCAACGTAATATTTTGTCATCTCTGCTTGGTGGTATTTCTGTCATAATTCATTTGATCATTTTAATATCACACACGTATTGAGACGCTTTTCTTTATCTGGAATAAGATCGATCTTCTGAAATCGATCTGTTTTATCTTGTAAAAGTACATATTTTGCAAAACGTGACAATTATGGTACAGGCGGAACAATTAAATAGAATCCGCTTTCTGATGACTACCTTAATTTTCCACATTTGCATCTAAATCTAAAGTAGATTTATTTATAATCTATCAAATATTTCCTTAATCTATAAACTTACAACATATATTTAATTATCAAAGAATGCTTTTATTTTATAAAGTCAAATAAATCAAAACATTTGCTCGTCGTTTACTGAAGCAAATAAAAAAAAAAGAGCTTCGAGGACTCACCTCACAATTTTCTCTTTCGTGCGTTTCCCATTGATGTAAATATGGTAGACGGATCTACTTCTTGCGATCCGAAATTGAAGCCAGCACAAGCCAGGAGTACTGGCAGGTGTAATTGATTTAAAAAAAAAAAATAACTGAACATCACGTTCCGTACAATATCATATTTAAAATATTCCAATCTTCCTCCTCTCTTCCTTAGCTAGATCTTCATCCATTCTTTGCTTCCACACACCCAGGCATAGGCCAACCAATAAGACGCAAGTAAATCCCAATTCACCAGGCAAGATTAATCGAAAACCGGGCGTCAAGTTGACCCAGCTTAATTGTATTTGGGCCAGTCAATCCGTCTACCGTATTTACATCCATGGTGCGTTCTCATTTACATTTCTGTGTTTCGGGTGCTTCCTTCCTTTTCTTCGAAGAACTTTTTTACGGTTAACTTAAATGGAAAGGAAGGGGGGGGGGATACTCTATTTATTGTCGAATTCAAAATAGTGGTTCCATCTGCTAGTTCCCAGGTGTACTAGAAATAATACAATATACCTTGAAATATGTCTACAACTATTACTGACATTAAAAGAATGTTTAAACAGTTCAGTGTGTTTCAATGAGACTTTAAAATTTAATTTTTCAGTCTGTTACCAGATGAGTCCAGATAGAGTTTCATCGTTCCCCCCCCCCCTCCTTAAACCATGTCTTGATTTAGCGTTCAAGGCGCCCTGGGCACAAAAAAATAAATTGGTAACCCCATTATAAGTAAAATACTGCGTGTACACCTCATACACTTTCATAGTCCTAGTAATTGCATTGTTGAAAATTGTCCTCCCTCTTTCTCTGGACCTGCCCCTGTGATCTTGTTTATCTATTATACGGGTTTGAACTTGTCTCGCCGATACCTTTCCAGTGACACTTCAACCACCTTCCTAGCCATAGTAGTTCCTGAGTTGAAGATTAACCCCCGTATCTCTGGACCCGCCCCTGTGATCTGAATTATCTAAACGAATTTGAACTCGTCTCGCCGAGACTTTTCCAACGACACCTGAAGCACCGTCATAGCCTAGTGACACCGTCATAGCCTATGGTCACCCCCATATTTCCGGATCCACCCCTGAGATCTGGCTGAATTATATAGGTTTTAACTAGCCTCGCCGAGACCTTTTCAACGATACGTCACTAGTAGTTCCTAAGTTGTCGACAGTCAGACGGAGCGCTTGTTGCTGAAGCCTAAAAACAGGCCACATAGCGATAACACACGTAAAAAACTGAGTTTGAACAGAAAATGTTTTGCATATTGATTTAGACTTGTAATAAACGATCGATATTAACTGTCCCTTCGGCTCCCAGGTTTTTTAAGGCATCGATCAATCCAGTTTCGCTTTCAAATAGAGGTCACTGGATATCGAGATTGGATTTCCACGATTCGTAGAATTTCGATCAACTGTTTTCACGTTGCACTTATTTGGCATACACTGTTCTGTTTAGCACTGTTTTGGCAGTAGCGCTTTTGTGGCACACTCATGTGACCCACTCTGTTCTGACCAGCGCTGTTTTGTCGTGCTCTGTTCTGTCATGTAATCACCGTGATATCCACCCTAACCAGTATTAATTAATCTCCCATAATGCCTGGTAGTAGTTTATAATAGCTGCGCCCCAAAATTTGGCGCACCGTGGGCCTGGGCCCATTTATGAAACCGTGCCTGCCCCTAACCCTTCAATTATTATTGAAAAACAACAAAATAAAAGCATGTTATTGATACACAGATGAACAATAACGGCATGAACTCAAGAAGTGTTAACAAACTATCGCCATATTGATTTCCAGCGCATGGTGGAAACACATTAGAAGAATCCCGCCATCTGAAATGCGCTGTTGTAGGAGTTGTACAGCTTTAAAACCAAAACATTGTGCACTTGTCGTGATATTGATACCAAACTGCAAATTTAAATGCGATTTTCGAGGTGTTCTGTACATTATATATATAAAAAAAACACAGAATCAAATTCAGCGCACAAAGTTTCACAAGAATGAGTCATCTAATAGATATTCAAGCAAAATATTTATCATATCGCCATTTTACGTCGATTGGGTGATATCTGAGTCAATATCTCAAAATATTAGAAAATAGAATTGTCTGATTTTGATACGAAAGTCCTCAGATATCACCCAATCGACGTAAAATGGCGATATGATAAATATTTTGCTTGAATATCTATTAGATGTCTAGTAGATATCGCAGATACACCATGCACATGATCTAGTTGCATAGATGTAATTTTGATATCTAATATACGTCTTGTGCTACATGAGAAATGCTGACAGGCCCTCATGCAAAAACTTAAACATGGTTTTGTGTAATAGTTATGAAAGCATACTTACTGTGGTACGAGGGATTCTATTATTACTGGAAATGTAGCTAATTACTTGTATAGCTGATATTATTGTAAAACTCCCATAAGTAATTAGGATCATAATAAGCTTATGCCATCCGTCTCTCTGGGATAAAATTACCAGCATGTTTTCTGCAGTTACAGAAAATCCTATAGCTACACTGGATGTAATCTGCAAAATAATTCGAGATAAAAGAAAAACGTACAAGGTGAACAAATATTAGGGATGCAAATTCTAGGAAATAAATGTTATCATGAAAAGAAGAAAGAGGTTGCTTTCCAAACATAAAAAAATGCATAATTTCAAAGCAAATAATTATCACCGCTCCAGACCTTACTTTAGAAAGTTAACACAGTTACGAGATGCATTTCCATTATTATTTATTTTAGTTGTAGCCTCACTTCACCCGGGGAGTGTCGCGAGGTGAAATGTTAGAATGGGATATATGATAGGCTTTTGCTTCAGGTTGTAGATTAATAATTATTTGAATAAAGCACTTGTATCTTATAGGATCATTTAAATTTGTGGCACGTTGATTTCCTTCCAATATGTTACGTCAGTAGATAAAATGAGAAACCAGTCTAAACACTGTCTAGCAGGAGCTGTGCACATCTTTATGCTCGTTGTGCACTTAGAATGTTCACTCAGAGAACATTACGTATTCAAATGATCGTGTCTCAATTACGGCTTTCAACACGCGTAATACAATAAATTCAACGACGGCAGTACTGTAATCGTAAGTGGCCCCTGTACTATTTGATATACGTTTGCACGCAAGGAACGTGTCCTTCATACATACAAGTCCTGCAAAACTATACCTAACCTAACGCGCTTAAATTTAATCTAAAACAATACGAGGGACTTGAACCTTGCCAACCAGGTAACTTCAAAAAGGTAATCACAGCACCACAATTAAGTGTGTTGACGGTGACAATGTATATCACTAAAACATCTTACCATTACACACGTTTCCGAAGTATGTTGTGATGGAAATGAACTTATGTTCTTTTGCTTCCCCCAGGCTTGCAACCACGGTAGGAATCCCCACGCAAGATACCGGGGGAAACACTGGTTGAATCCAAAAGAAGCCATAATGTAGGTTTCCAGCTTCCTCTGTAATTACAACTGAATGAAAATGCTCTGTAAGGCCTCTCGTCCACTGGATGCGGAAACCTGCGAATTGCGTGCTCGGACGTATACGCACGAATGTTATTCGTCCGTAATCGTGCGAATACTCCTCGTCCAGTGTCACAGTACTCGTCCGAATCTGTAATTAATAAATATTAATAAAACGTCCGATTCGATTATTTCTGGTGCAAATGCCTGTGAAAATTTCTTTCTCACCTACCGCACGTGATAATTAGCCTGTTTGTTATTCCATAAACATGATAAGCAAGTATAAACTTTTCGCAATCCATGTTTCCACGCAAGTACAGGTACTTATTCGTACGAACAAATCCAAGCAGAATTGGACTCATTCGCAGGTCGCAACTATGCACACGGAAACCGACGAACATTCCGCTGCCAATGGACGATGTCCAACTGACACATAGCTGTTTGGATCGTTCGTCCGTTAACGCGCGTAATCGTCCGAACATGCAATTCGCAGGTTTATGCATCCAGTGGATGAGAGGCCTAAGGGAATTCACCATCTCAGGAATTGTAATGCGCCTGAAAGGAAAATAAATGATTAATAAAAAGCTACCTATTCAATGATAGAAAGGTGCTTTATATTCTCTTCATAATACATCACCCGTGAATCATTACAACGGACTACAAAAATGGCTACAGATACGTAGCTTTAATGATTAATAAATGAGTATTTGTACAAAATAAGCTTTTTACGGCCCTATTAAGTATTTAAGAGATGTTTATTTACATCAAAGGGCGTACATGTATATACATTTTATCCACTGCCTGTACAGAACTGTCTGTTGCAGCGTTCGGCAATCGCGCGACATCTCTAGTGCTCGATTGTGGTTATAGTATATCATTGCAAACACACTTCCTTCATATTTTCTTTTTTCTTCATATGTGAGCGAAGGGGTTCATGCGGTCACATAGTGTCCAAAGTTAGCAAGAAATTGTCGGAGTGAAGTAATACTTCGATATTAGGTTTGTTCGAGTAAGTCTGCTCGGTGTTGCACTGGAAGAGTAAAGTAGTACACAACTGTGTGACGTCACAGCGCCTATTCGTGCAATCCCGTACAGTTCTGGCCTGAACGGGCAAGTGGTTATATTATTTTGCTTGCACGCAACACCATCTGTAACCCTCTTCTCTCACACATACACTGAGAACGCAGCACGACTGTCAATTGTCTACTTGCACTCGCGCTGGCCATCCGAACAGATGAGATAATTCGAGTGAACCATGCGCAATATCTAATGCGCATTTAATGCTTTGCGGACCAATAGCATGCAGTTTCAGATACTCAGTTTGTACTCCGTGCTTTTCGCTGTTTTTAAATTAAACGCAGAAACAATCAGATTCACATGCTTAATTATTTCTGGGATTTTCACAAGTACTCCGTCTGCTGCTTTGGAACTCAATTCAAACAACTCAGTTCTCGTCCTCATGTTGTGAAAACAACACTGCAGTGCATACGGGAGATAAAATTTGAGATTCAATCATATCCCCCATATAGTCTTGATTTTGCCCCTTCATTCATATGCTTCCCATGGGGGCGCAAGTTCAGGGATATCACATACGTTCTAAACGAAGTATATAATTGACTACATTTATAACCAGAAACTACTTTCTCTGTGATGATATTAGAAAGCCTGTCAGGTCGCTGGAACAAATTAGAAAAACTAAAAATGGTCACATTGAAAAATAGTGTACCTTGATGTTTCCGAATGTAACTGATTTGCAGCTGTACTGAAATTTACCTTATTAATTGATTTAGCGTAGAATACACTATAAAATGCTGTTACGAGAAATTACTGTTTGCTAACAATGCGAGGCAACAATTAATCTACAACAATTAAAGTACACACAATGGATTATTTGATTTGACGTTTCAATCTATGATCAAAGAAAGAGAAAGAATAAGCACTTACCAACTCAAATATCTTGAAGTAAAACAATGGGCAAAGGTAGAAGGCTTTATCGACCACTGTTCGGGCCATCTCTTGAACGAAGGCAGAAAAGACCTGAAGAGTATAGGGAAAAACATGATAAGTCCATATTCTCTATATTTCCAGAAGTCTAAATTGAAAGTTTCAAGGGTTTCAGTATTTTATATTCTTAAGTACCGGTAATTTTCTTATTTTTCATTTAAAGTGGTAAAGTATAATACGGAGAAATATTACTATTTACGATCTATAGATTTGTTTAAGGGATATAACAATACACTCCTTTTTTATCTTCAATACAAATTTTATAGAGGAAGAATCTGACTATTCCATGACGTAATGAGTAATTTAAAGTCTTCTGCTATTAGATTACAAACACTTGTGTTGAAGTCTCCACTTAACATGAGTGGCACCCGTGGATGGAGTGGTAACGCTCACTGCCTTATAATTAAGAGGTACGGTTCCTGGTGGGGACACAAGTGGTTCGGATTACACGTCAAATTGTCGGTTCCATCCTTAGGGCGTGATCTTCATCCGATGGAAGGTAATAGCAAACCACCATAGGTTTACAATAGCCAAGGACTCTCGGGTCAGGACCTGCCTTCGGGCAGAATACACATCATCCACTTACACGAGTCTCCTGCTCCATGTGATTGCAGTCTTAAACGTTTCATGGCACCACTAATACGACCAAACTTCTTCCTCTTCTTCTTATGCGTCTTCACCCGTCAATCCATAGGTGCCGCTAATTTTCATATGAAACAATTGAACGCTACACAGATGACTGGCGCGAAGGTTGCATGGGATGTATCCTTCGCCAAACGAGACAAAAAAGGGCACACGGAAAGGAGACGAACTAAAATGGAGAGTCCTTAAGATGGTTGAGCTTCCAGTAGGAAAGGAAATAGGAGTTGAAGGATGCAGTTAGGATTTGCTTTCTTCTTGAACAGAAAAGTCACTGACCGAATCCTAAATGCTTTCTTTTGCTAAGAAACCAAAGGAGTCAAGTGAAGGAACCTTCAGAAGGAGTCTAGGAAAGGAATCATTTTGGACGTTGTACACTTGGTGAATATAGTGACATCTTTGAAAAGCACGAGTGATTAGGAACATAAACAATTGTGCAGACGGTGGCGGAATAAGAATGGTTGTTGTGATTAGGCGTGGTACCTAGACCGACACTAGTCTTGGTCTCGTCTCGAATTCGAGACAGAGACCAAGGTCCAGCAATCGAGACACTATACTAGACTTACTTGAGACGAGACCAAGACCAAGACTTATCTCTCGAGACGAGACCGAGACTTCCCTCCCGAGGCTCTCGTCTCGATCGAGACTATAAGCTTTATTTTCATGAATGTCGATCATATTAATTTAATGCTTCTGTTGATGATGTTTCATACTAGAAGTCTTGTGATAATTAGTTTCATTCTGACAAATTTTATTTAACACGTTATATTGTAGTTTAAAAATACGACAATAAGTCATATAAGTAGTGAAGTTATCAATGCCAAACTATTTCTGTGTTCTTTCAATAATAATATAAAAACGTTGACATTGATTCGGGGACGGATAAATACAGACATTTATTTTCTTCTGGGAATCTTCATCCTCGTGCTTTCTCCCTGCTGATAGTCTTTTACTTCTGTTGACAATCTCCCATTTATATCAGCCTCTGCTAGACTGATCCCGTAAGAACTGTAAAGCATACGTCAAGAAGCTAAACTGTCTAAATTGTAATATAGATCTTTCCTTACATCATGTACTTATTATATTATTTAAAAAATGGAAAGATTTTTGAAATACTAACCGCTACTTTAGAAAAGATAGAGATTATATTTGTACGTATATGGAAACAAGTAAGTCAGAGCTCACACGCGGGTACACCTCAACGGTATCTCAACTATCTTTGTAGCCCTGGTAGTTTCTGATTTGAAAGTTGTCGACAGACAGACATAGCGATTGTATAAGGCTTCCCAGCACTTGTTGCTGAAGCCTAAATATTGTATAAAGTTTCCCTTAGGAAGTGCTTAGTATATGCAGAGGGAATTCTGTACAACCTATCACGTAAATATACCTGTAC
>JAGDQP010036127.1:0-19214 GCA_022664845.1 Lepisma saccharinum | reverse complement strand
CTAGAATTTGAATCGATTTAAAGCTTACATTTACAGGGTAATTGATTAATCAGTACAAAAGCTTCGCGTCGGAATACTTTATGTTTAAATTAAATACAACTTCTGAACATTTGTTTTTCTCTCATTCCCAAGATCCGAACCTTAAAGTAAAGTATAAACCAAATGAATATACAAGTAACCGAAGTACGAAAATTACTTGTCGAGTGTTTTGTAGCCAGCTATAGCTATAACCCGTAAAACCAAGATAATTTTCGAATGCACTTTTAAAATATTCAAACGCATAATTATTTCTTATGTCAAACACATAACACAGTCACACCCAATTTGTCAATCACAACGCAAGCGGAGAAAGAAAAAAAGCTTTCCTTGACGGTGTTTTGGAGCGAAGACAACAACGTGTGACCACATCACAACCGAACGAGGAAATAACATGTGGCAACAGGGTGTATGACGTTTGGCTAACCATCCAATGCAGCGACTTTCCCTTCTTGTTCGTAGGCGGGCAAAACAGAAGATAGAGGTCCAAACTCTCTCTATTACTAGAAAGTAATATACGAGGTCTATTTGAAAAGAAACGGGGGACGGGCTGTCGTATGGGCTATGGGAGAACTAGGGATAATGTGATTATGTAATTAAGTAATATGATGACTTAGTAGTATAGGGCTGTAATCCCATCTTTCTGCAACCATTAGATTTTTTAAATCATGCTTTTGTTTAAATCATGACAATGCACCAAGTCATAATGTCCTCAGCATCCTGCAGTTCCTGGCACAGAGGAACATCGCCGCCCTGGAACTATCTCCCTATTCCTCTGATTTTCATTCTGGAACTTTTTTATTCCCAAACTGAAGGGGATTATCAAGGGGACTCGTTTTGAAGGCGTGGAGGCTATCAACAGGGCCGTAACGACGAAGCTGCGGAATATCCCAGAATAATCCTTCCAGCAGTGCATAGATGCAGGGCAGAGAAGAATCGAAAGATGCGTTAGACTGGAGGGGGATTACTTTGAAAGGGGCACCACAGCAGCAGGGACACTGTTTGGCACAGCAATAAATTGTCAGTGACACCATTCCCGTTTCTTTTCAGACAGACCTCGTATATTCTAATTCTTACAGAGATCAGACAATTCATTGTTGGATGACAAAACACTTAATATTTTCCTTCAAAAATTATTGTAATGTATGACCAAAAAATAATGTTCTCAATATATGAAACAAAACACAAACATAATTTAGTATATTAACTAATACCAAAGGAAAGGGGAAACTATCAGCTCAATCCTACTAGTGAAAATGATTATCCTCACGAATAAAATCAAGTATTTTTTGGGGGTGGAGGCTTTCCAGGAATCTTCAAATTTATGTTTTTCTTCAGTAATAAAACGATCATCATCTTCCTATTCTGTGTCTGTGTGATTAAAACATTAAGCATATGAGGGATTTCTATAGCTGCCATCAATATTCCAAGAAACATAATTGCCGATGTCTAATATCTGTTGCAGTTCTGTTTCCAATTATTGTTCATGATAATTTCGTTCTTCCTTCAATAATGCAAGTTGCGTGAATAATTAACAAGGAAATTGTCTCCAGTGGAAGTCGCAACTCAACATGAAACCTTCACAGTATATTGACGATGTATTTAAACTTACAGGAACACTTCTGGGAACGTTTTGGAATTTAGCTGAATAGGAGCTACAGGCTTTCAAAGTTCGCGAAATTTTGTTCTGAACGCCTGAAGGATAGGCAATACTTCATAATATGTCCAGAAGACATGCATTTACCGTTTACATTCGTATGAACTGTTGCACTGGAGCTAATTTGTATATTAAATTAAAGTTATTTATCAAGTTGACGTATTAATTGATTGCATTGTTCCCTGCCAAATTCGAATGCGGGGACCTCACGGGAACTTTCCATCCCGTCTATTTCGCAACCAATTGATTTCCTTAATCCCGACACATGCTACATCTAATTTCAAAGGAAATGTATACCATTCTGGTAAAGAATTACATGCTGCCCTATTTCTTGTGGTCTGGTGGCAAAAAGTGTAATTTTCTGAATAATAATATAGATCAAGTAACACATCATATGAATGTGTTACTGTTTTTAAAAGGAACAGAAAACGAAGTAAATGTGATCGTTTACTAGTTTCTTTAAAGACTATGTGAGAAATTGCTTGTGGAACTCTCAAATATTGCGAGCTGAAACTTTGGTACGTGATGTAACATTTTACATTATTTAATGTTCTGACTGAGGTAGAAAGTAACTTCTGGAAATATCCCTGTGATAAATTTAAAAGTGTTGTCTCATACTCTGTGGCCTAATAGCACCCAACACTATGGTCATATCGGTAACACCGCGGAGTTCAGATCAGCGTGCAGTACAATTCCGTGTGCACGTTCGCAACGGAGCCGATTCCGGGAGGGCTTTGGGAGCTAGTCCCCCTCCCCCTCAAGGTTGGCTTTGGGGCCCAAAATGTAAAGCTGAAATCGGTTCTCCTATTTCTACAGTGCATGATCATTCATTTCCGCCTTCTAGTAATGTGTATCTCCCTTTGGCAAATCAATTTCATTTATAAATCCGTCCCTGAAACTCGTGTGCTACAGTACTTATATAAATTACATCACGTATAATACCACTCCCCTGGCTAAAGGAAGTTAATTCGTGCATTACTTGTGTTGTTTCTGGAGTTTTGTGCATAAAATCGATAAAGACCATTTAGCAAAAAATAAATAAAATGAAAACGTCATTTTCTGTTGTTTAAGGACCATTGATCGTGATTTTGTCATATACGAACATAATATAAAGAAAAGAAAATATACAAGAGAAATAAGCGACAAGAAGAACTCACACAAAAGTAGGAGTAGACTAGGAAATATATCCGTCAAACTGCTGTTTGGATTCAATTATTGTTTACCGTTAATATCGTAATTTTGAGTTTTTAGTACAACGTATAGATAGGGAAACTATATACGTAGGTAAGAGAGAAGCTTCTTGAACAATGTCTGTCGCGATCGAGAACCGAGAATTAAAAGAAGAAAAGCAATATTTGTCCAATAAAGCAGTAGCGCGGCGGAAGGGGGAGTCAGACAGGAGAACCACATTTAGAAAAGCTAAGTAACTCTTCTGAATAGACTAACATTAGTTTTTATTATTTCCTAAGTTTATTTTCTAGTAACAGCAGAAACTTTGTTCTTATTGGTTACAACATAATATGCTTTAGTGAACTTTTTTTAACGTTATATAAATACAGTTAAATTCAGGCCTGGGGAAGCCTTCATAATGACTATATGTATTTTTTATGAATCCACAATATTTTTCTAAATCAGAATTGAATTTGTATTAAGATCATCATATGTGCCTTCTTAGACCCTTATCTGCCAACAAAACAAGCAGCTGAATGGACCTAGTGATGAATACTTTCGGGGGGCATACCCCGCGCCCCAAGGTGTTCAAGCAAGTGACCCTTCGAAAGGTTTCATTAAACATTATATAAACTTGTGGTATAAAATTTAATGATTTTCGTATTTTTACTGTGTTCCTTTAAGCATGAAACACAATTTTCTTCTCTTGAGGAAGTGGTCATAGATTTTCTCCTTAAAAAAAAGTTTCAATAGGCTGGAATTGTTGTCGAATCTAGAAATTTTGTTGAGAGGCTTACGGTTGTTTTCCCGGTCTCGGCTTCTACATATAAAACAGAAATTGCGACGAAAACAGAACTGCGGGTAAACAAAACAGCAACCCAATTGTTGTCAGTTGTCACATCTTGCCAACATTTAATGAGCTACATCCTAGCCCTTGGGATATATCTTTCGGTATAATTAGCAATATCCTATTCTTTGCAATAATTAAGTGAACATTCCTCGCATATGAAGTCCTCTTTTATTCCACTACTCCTTATCCCTAACCTAGATAGGTAGTCCGGACTGGTAAAGTGTTGATGATGATAATGGGTGTTCAGTCTGGCGGTAGGTCTATGACCCGAAGGGTCCCTGAAAGAATGTTCAGTCAACAGCAAAATTTGTACCGAACTGTAAAATTTCTTCCCCGAATAAATTTGGAACGGATACATATGGTGATCACATTTTCTCACCTCAGTAAAAATTCAGAGCAGTAATATGATATTGTTAGCCATGGTACGGCTAGGTAGGATCGTAAATGTTGTGATTTTTGGTTATTGAATTTCCTTCTTGTTCATGCTGAAAGATAGTTTAAAAAAGAGAGAACAACAAGAAAAACGATTTTATGAGCAAAAATAATGCATGTGACATATTCAGAAAGTTCAGGATGATGTCAATAGATGGCAGCACATTTTTTATGTATGGCTAACTATGTAAACTGGAAAAGTTACGTTTGAGAGACATGTTTGTTGTTTTAAATTAAAGTAAAAAGCTTCTGTTTATTTGAAATTCAAAGTCTGAAGAATGTTGAATAGATTTCATGAATTGTAATCACATGAAAGGATGTTAGTCACAAGTTATTGTACCTAGAAATGTAAATAGGAATGCTAGGTAACATTGGTACACATAACTTAACCTAGTATAGCTGGAATCGTTAGCTTCCTACCAATGAACTTGTGTTACAATACACACAGGCGAGAAAAGCAAGTATACGGTCTCCTTAGGATTGCGGCACTGTTCAGTGTCGGAGGGAGAAGTTAGTTTGAAAAAAGCAGTCATTGCACAAGGACGGAACATCGCGCTTTTCATTATTCATTTTCTGGATTGTACACTGCTCTATCTTGTTTGAGTCTTCATAAGTTTTGGGCTTCGACCCCCAGGGATGAAAAGAGTTTCTACTTCTGGGAGGACCCCTTTGGACCCGAAGGAGAAAAAGGGGTCTATTCTTGGAAAAGATCAAGCATCATCTTCTGTCAAGAGACGCAGCGGTACTTCTCTCTCTCCAAAATCTAAAGAGCCACGCTCTCAATCTCGATCACCTGTAGACACTGCTTCTAATGAATCAATTTCTATGGAAACTGAACATCAAGCTGCCTCATCATCAAGACGAAATTCAACTTATAGGTCTATTATTTCTTCATCTACAATCTACAGCTTCGTTCTTGTAAATACAGATCCTAAATTCAACGCCAAATCAAGTCTTATATCAAGTCCAGAAATACCTTCCACGCACAGATATTCATAAAATAATCTTCACCAAAAACGGAATCATAATACAGTCAATGGATCAACAAGTAGCTCTCAAAATCAGAAACAAGGTCTCATATGAAATCTTCGGACGAAAAGCTAACATTCAGCCACTAAATCCATCTTCAAAAAAGCAAACACCTCCTTCACGAAGAACACCAATATTATCTGTAGTTATCAAAGGAGTCACACCTGATTACACAGACGAGGAAATTACCGATGAATTTAGATACGAAGGGTTTGAAATCAAACGATGTATACGCATACGCTGTTCAACCGGACCTACATATTTAGTTCAAGCTCTATCTGACTTCCAAGACACTATCGACGATCTTCTTCCGAATGGTGTACCTATCTACAGACGTATCTATAGAGTTGAACCATCTAAAACACCTTCACCAATAGCCATCCGTTGCAAGCGCTGTCAAACATATAATCAGCACCAGACAAAATACTGCCCAAACGCACTGATTTGTGGACACTGCAAAGAAAACCACTCAACCTCAAACTGCACGAATCTACAGAAACCACCATCCTGTTTCACATGTAACCAGAACCACTCGACATATTTACAAGTGCCAACAAAGACCAGCACCTCTTCCAGACAAACCTGAATTAACAGTACCAATCAGAACCACAGATAACTCCACAACACCTGACAACTCATTGAAACATCCAATTACAATTGAAGATCTCCTTCGTTTCATCACCGTAGTGCTTCAGAACATTCATCCCTTCCAACGAGACCACATTCTCAACCAAATCACCACTGCAGGGAAATCAATCTTTGGTTTTCATCTAAATGGTACCTATTCTGACCCTTATGCTCATTTCAGCGTCAAATTCATTGAAAATACACCTGACAATGGTCATTAAAATCATGAGTGTAGTGTTAACTTTCTTATTCCTCAATATCAGATCACTTTAAAAACATAAGTAAGTCTTTGAGCAGCTACTTCGAGAAAAACATGTCACAGCTTTCACACTCAATGAAACTTTCCTGATACCTGGTCAATCAATAAGAATACCAAAATACGCACTCATCCGTTCTGACTGTCCACAACACATAGTTCGAACTCAACGAGGTACAGCAATAGGCCACTATAGCACGATTCCAACCCGATCTCACACACTGTCGCCTCAACTTTATCTTCCAGAACACCGTTGTCACAGTCTATTCCAAAGGAAGAGCCACCACTTTCTGCACTATCTATATCCGTCCTGGTCATACAATTCCATATGAATTTTTTCAATATATTGACAACCATTTTCGACACTATCTCGTCATAGCCGATATAAATATCCATAGTAGATCCAATTCTGAAAAACAGCAATTTAGAAAGTACGTAAATACCACACTGAACGCCAAATTTTATTATCTTCCATCACCATCCAGACCAATCTCAAATACTTCTCCAGGTGTTGTTATAAGCTCTTCTTCATTGACTATAGCCAATCTCAGAGTTCTACCTCCTTTGGGAAACGATCATGCTCCCATTCTTTTGGACATAACAGCACCGAACACCAAAACGCAAGATAATCAAATCATCAAATATTTTGACTACGCCAACGCAGATTGGAAATCATGTCAGAGCGAAATCACTGAATCATTGCAGGACCAAACAGAACCACAAACAGAACAAGAATTATACAATATTATTGACAATGTGACATCCGCCATAGATCAAGCGACAAAAAATAATGTACCACTTAAGACACGTCAACCACACAAACTCCCAATACCACTTCAGTATCTGCCTATCATCTCAGCATTTCGCAGAGCCTTCGGAGACTACATACACACCCGAAATCCTGAATCCTTAAGACAGCACAGACGTTGGAACCGAATGATCTCAAACTACCTTGACGCCTACCAAAGACGCAGATGGATCAAAAAATATACAATCACCTTTCAACACTAAGTCATCCAACAAAGTTCTGGACGAAATTTCACCAATTAACAGGAAAATATCAGCGTAACAATTATTATATCATATTAGATGACTAACCCCTAACGACTAACCAAAAAAAAGCTGACGCTTTCGCAGATTTCTTCCAAGCCATCTTTACACCAACCATCACTCCGTACCGCACAGCACTCCACAACATAATTGAACATCTCTTCACTAATCAACCGCCTTACTTAACCAAGCACACATCATCACCTCGAAGATACACTTCTTACATCACCCATCACAGCTAATGAAATTCAGTCAGTTATTCATTCGAAACGAAACACAGCTCCAGGATTTGATAATATAGCATACAAGTTTATCAACTCATCACCTCACATCGTTCACACACTATTAGCAATTATATACAATTTCATACTCCGGACAGGCTATTTCCATCAGCACTGAAAAGTCTCGAAAACGCTTCTTTTCATAAAACCGAACAAAACTCCTAACAACCTTTCATCTTATTGCCCTATTTAGTTAACATCCTGTTTCAGCAAAAACTTCGAAAAAATCCTTGTCCGCCGCCTTCATGAACATCTCAGCGAACACCACCTACTGACAATTCATCAAGCAGGCTTCCGTCCCCAAATAAGCACACTAGATCAACTTCTTGGACTATCAAATGCCATAACCAACCAGTTCAATACATCTAAACCTTCCTGCTTACTGCTTTTTGACTTGGAGAAAGCTTTCGATAGAGTTTGGCACGCTGGTCTAATCTACAAGCTCCATTCCTTTAATCTTCCTGACTCTTACATTCGCCTCATTTCGTCCGTATCTACAAGACTCACGTACATCAACATCAACTCTACTCTGTCTCATCCTATTTTTCTCCATTGTGGTGTTCCTCAAGGTTATGTTCTTTCACCGTTATTATATATCACGTATGTAACAGACATACCTCAACGTCCACCACAGATATCGTTATATCAGTACGCTGATGACACAGCTTTTCTCACTACTGGAAACACTATTCATGCAAGAAACACAACCCTACAACCTGCTGTTCATACCTTCTTGAACTGGTGCACAAATTGGAAACTGACTATCAACGCACAGAAAACACAAGCTCTCATCATTCTTCCACCTCGATGCCGCTCTCGTATCCATCGAAACCCCAATCTGTTTCATATCACAGTATACGAAACTCCTGTCAGACATCATACACAGGTCATATACTAGGGGTCATCTTCGATACCAAACTATATTGGAAGCTACATACGCAGAAAATTCGTAAACAGGCTACACAACGTCTCAATTTACTGAAGAAGATTGGTTGGCACTTCCTGAGGTTTACGTACTCCGACTGTCATAAAATCATATTAAGTTTTCATACGCCAAGCATTAACATGTGGACACACCAGTTGAATCGCTGCTCCGAATGATTTATACGAACGTCTTGCCATTTCCGAAAGACATGCTCTGAGATTGGTCTACAAAATCAATCTTCCTTCACCAACAGTCGATTTATACCAACGAATGGACTTTTCTAGAGTTACAGAATTTCTTGAAAAGCTCCGCATAAAATACGTCTCAAAGTCAATAGCTGAGGGAAACCCTCTATTTCTTGACACCTTCCACCAAGATGCCATTCACGACTCACCTCCAAAATATAGCTATTCTCCTTTACAGCACTTACTTACCATATACTCTCATAGCCTCGACGATAATGACCCTCTTCAACCAGACCTAGGCCATATATCGCCCAAACCATCTATGAGCGCACGTTTATCCATCACAGCACTAGTGTTCCATCAATGCTACTAACAAGGGCTCATCGGTGTCACAGTTTCGAGCAGCCCCGAAGCAGAAGATAACATAGCATTTGTCTTCTTAATTCCCGAACTGTGTTTGTTCCATTAAAGTGCATCTCATACATTGTTCATATCACCCATTACTGAAAACTTATGCCTTGTAAATAAGTAATACACAGTATATATTTGTCCTCCTCTCCTTACCTATATAGAGCTTCGCCAATTCATCCAACTTACCAACCACCTATTTGTGTTATAGATATTTCTCTTTTCCTCCGTTTGTTGAATGTTGTATGCTTCAAATGAATATGTTGTTCAAAGCAGGAAGGACCAGCTGCAAGAAACACCAAGGAATATGAAATGGATGCCCAAACTTATGAATAAATGATGACTTATAAATAAAGGATAACCCAATTTCCTAATTTGCTCTCTGTAATAAAGATAAATTCCTTCAAAAATAACTTCCCTTCCCAAAGAAAGGCTGTACCCCTTTGAATAGGTAGGCTATAGAGAAAATGTTGATACACATAACCTAAACCTAGCTTAACTCTGATTGGTTAACATGTCAGCGAGTATATTGTGTTGCATACGCACAATTGAGAGTGATAAGCATACCATCAGATTGAGATTGCCGTCACTTTACAGTGCCGGAGGGTAAAAGTTATTCTGAGATCTTTGAACGCAAAAAAACATCGACTTCTGGTATATGCGCCAGGTTAAATAAGCATAACGACTCACTTGCACCCTGAGTGAGCCACTAGTTTTTAAAAACGGTACTTAAGTTTAGTCTACTTACGTACTTACTTATACGCTGGGTGCAAACAACCAGTTGAAAAACGGTACTTAGGTTTAGTCTCAAATATTTGGCTCTGATCTTGGTCTGCGAATGAGGTTATAGGTTGCATTAATTGGTAACGATCTGGGCAAATCTCGCGGTTTTTGATCTGAAAGAGGACGTAACATACTCAGTGGGCATTATCCATGACACCAACATGGTTAATACTAAAAAAAACAATATTAGTAGAAGTTTCATTAATCGGATTTATTTCTGATTTTAAAGAATAAAATACTTATTTTTTTAGACAGAGAAGTTCTTTCGGGACAATTGTGATCTATATTAAGAAATGCTATTAACTGCTCCAAGGTCGCTGAAAAGCTGCGCTGAGTAGTATAATAGTATTGTAAGCTGTGAATTCAGGTTTCTACGAATGCCTTCGTAGTCTCCACTTTATGTTTAACAACATTTTGATCTGGAGCAGGTTGTGCAGACCTGGCGGAAGCTATTATTAGTGGGGAATGGAACTTCTGTTGTCCTTTAGATCCATTTGCAGAATCCATAGTTGGGCATCCTGAGAAGTTATCAAGCTCTACCGTAAAGCTAGAAAGAAATAATCTTAAAAAATACATCAACCAAGTCATAATAATAACCTTCGTTCGTTTTACATTTCATAATGACGTCCCAGCAAGGAGCCATGGTAAATGAGGAAACTGAAGATAAGATAAAGATAAAATTAATTGTATGGGCGGTAACAGAGGAAACTGAATTGACCGAATCTAACCAGGATAAATCTGATATGGAATCTTCAGAATCTGAAAGTCAAGATGAGAAGGCTATGCTAAGGAGTGCGAGAAGGTTGCGTAGATCGCAAGATAAAAGGAATTCTTTCATCAGAGGAGGATCAGTTGGAAAAGGTTTCTACAGGAGAACAGAGCTTAGCAGATATTATCAAATTGATAGGAAATCTTAAGACAATGATGAAAATGCAAGGAGATTTGACCAAAGAACAGGAAGAAAGAAGAAGAGAAAAGGAAGAAAAAATGAGAAAAAGAGTAATAGACAAAGAAAGAGAGAGGAAAGAGCAACAATAAAGGGAAGAAAAGTTATAAAAGCTAATGGAAGCGATTCAAAAATCGAATGAGCAATGTCAGCAGAATTTCACATCATGTGAAGCAAAATTACAAGCACAGCAAATTCAGTTTAATGAAATTGAACAGAATGTGATAGCAAGTAATAAAAATGAGAATGTTCATGCTGAAATACAAAGTCAAAAACAGCTTCTTCAGAATTTGGAAGTGGACGTAGGGGAATTAAAACGAAAGTTATCAAATTTGAACCATACAAGTACAAATTAAATACAGGACATAGGAATAAATCAGAGAAAAGAAAGTTTTCAATCAATGAATGACCCAAGATTGCAGCATAGTTTACCACATTCAAATCGAGAAGAAAAAAATCCTATTATAGTAAATAATCATAATAAATGTTGTATCCCTAATTTGGACGGAGATATGGATAGTCAGATATCTGTAAATGAAGTTCAATCGTACCCGGAAATCGAGTGTAATGTAGGCTGGAAAGAAAGACTTGTATCTGCTGGAAAGGAAAGAATTATTGATTGATTTATTACGTTATACTGCAAGAGATCCTTCTACAAAAGAGATAGACAAGATCCCTAAATGGAGAGGTGATTTTGATGATAAAGATCCAATTGCTTATTTAAGGGATCTTACCACACATCTAGGTTGTATGAAATTGGATATTAGAAGTAAATTAAATTTACTACAAAAAGCTATGACTGAACCAGCGTTTGGCTGGTATCAAAGCAAAAGGGTTAATATTAAAACATACCAGGATTTTTGTTTTGCTTTCTTACATGAGTACGCGAGTGAGGAAAAGGTAAAAGTGCGCATAAAACGTTTGAGAAAAACAAAGATTGATTGGATTTCAGTGAGAAGTATAGTAAATCAAGTTTACACACTTATTGAAAAATTTAGGAACATAGACGAAAATATGTCTGATAAGAATTTAATGGAAAATCTAAAGAAGATTGTCACCTGAAATGAAAAGGGAATTAGTAATATGTCAATCCGATAAGTTGGATGATCTTTTAAAATACCTTGCTAGGAGGGATAAAGCCAATTCTGAAATATACGAATCAACTTTGCATAAGGAACAAGAGAAAATTAGAAGTAATCAGAATGTTTATGGTAGGAGTTTTGAAAGTAGAAATCAGAGAATAGCAAATGGTATGCGGAATAACAGTTATCGAACGGAAAATCAAGTAAGAAGTCAGAATAACATGTATAACGGACGTTATAGAAACTATGGAGATTGTAGGAATAATGGCAATTCAAATAGAAATGTGAATGTGAATAGACAACAGGGAAATGTGTGTGCAGGACCCGACAAACGACGTGATTGTGGTTGGAGAAGCCTAGTGTGAAGTGCCCAGACGCTAGGGAGCCAGATTTTGTAACGAATTACAAAACTAATCAAAAATTTTAAAAAAATATCTTACACTTTAGCATTTGGAAGAATAAATATACCAAAAGGGGAGTGGAAGAATAAATATACCAAGTGATATGGTAATCTCAGGGTGTTAGAAAAATATATTAACATGGGTTAGCATTGCAATCTCCAGGGCGTAATTTAGACGAGCGAGAAACCCATTCGAGGTTTGCTATCTGCCTGCACCAGCCTGTAAGCCTGAAAACCAGAATGACACAGATATTGCACTGAATATACTGTACTTACCAATCTGAGGACCTCACACATCCTAGATTACAGGTGACTGGTGGCATCCAAGAAGAAGAGAATGACATTTCCAGAAAGAATAGACAATTTATTGATACTTAATCGGGGAGAAGTGACTTGAATTCACACACACAGCACTATATAAGCAACACACACTATTTACAGATGAGACATTTTAGCATCTTGCCTTGTCATGTTTACACAACAAACCATTCACTGAGCTCGAAGTGAAATATAAGTAAAACCACTATACACTTTTTATGACGTCATATTCCTTTTAAGCACTGTTTATAAGAGTCTTGGCCAGATTCATGTTGTTTACTATTTCATGCAAACTCTTGTAGTGTTCATCTGGGGGAGTGTTATTAAAAAGTTCCACTTTGGGTACACTGTCCTTGATAATGCAGGTCCACTCTGAATCACTGATTGTGTACCAAAAGTCCAGAGCAAGTAGTCATTGACGAGTCCTATGTGCTTAAATGCCAGCACCTTCAATAGTTCATATTTGAGCAATGAACTAATAGGAGATAAAAATTTAAAAAAAAATGGTAAACTAAATCTCCACGGGATCAAACTGAGATTTACAACAGTTTGTGAAAACGTTTTTGATTCACTTTTTAAATTGCTTGCAGTGGGTTTATGGTGAGTGCATTTATCACACTCGTTCAACTGATGCGAATATTGACTTTGGCTTCACGGCGTGAATGATGGGATTGTCCTCCAAAGTTAGTAAAAGAACTGTTCACTTTCAAATATGAGGGGATAAGTTTGTGAGTACGTTCTAACACATATTGGTACTTTCTGCAATGTACAATTCACTACATGGGCTACTGTCACTGTTGGATGACACAGGTGTTTGACCTTGTAGTCAGAACTTGAAAAGTTTGTCAGCGTAAGTGTCCATAGCTTGAAAAAACGAAAGTAAAAAAAAATGTTATCAAACACAATGGTGTGTTTAAATTTCACACAGCCGAATGGCTACTGTTTGTCCTCAAGCTGAGTAAATAACCATGGAACCTAGTGACGGAAGTTGGAGTCCAACTTATCATAACGATATTCGATGCAACTGAATATAGTCTATTCCACCACTTCGAAGCAACTTGAGATAGTCTCAACGTTCATTTCAAAGTAACTTGATATTGTCCAAATAACCACTAAAATGCAACTCGATGTCGTTTAACTAACCACAGCAATCCAACTCAATGTACCAACTTCGACAAAAAATATCCAACCAACTCGATGTACCTACTTCGACAAAAAATATCCCGCTCGGTCTCACATTTCTTGGATCCTTGTCAGGTGCCTACCGAACCCTTTTGGTAGGTACTCGCTCTCCAAGCCCTTTTTCTACAGCAGCCACGACTCAGCTGCCGGGGTTACATAGTTGCCACATAGGGCAGACGGATTCATAATATTAGGTTTTCTCGATAAATATAAATTGTCACGCTTACAAAATTTACTTACAATAATAAAAATAATAACTAGACACTCTAAGTTAATAAAGTCACATTAGTTAGGCTTAACAATAATAAACATGAGAAAATAAACAAAGTTGGTGTGAAACTCCCCGCTTTGAAAACCTCCTCTGTCAGGTGTTGCCATCTATCGGGGAAAAGCGTGCATTACAACCAAAACAATGCCGCGTGAAACAGAAACGGTGATGCCGGAGAAAAGTTGATAAATATTGAAAACAAGATACAAAACAAGATGGTGTGAATGAAGTAAGCAAGTAAATACATACTATATAAATATAAGAATAATTACACATAAATATAATGAGATGACACCATATATGACAAGGGGAAAAGGAGAAAGAAACATAGTTTGTACTGTACTTCCAGTGCCACAGCGCCCCTCTGTCCATGCCCATGGCTGAGCATAGCAGACGGCAGACCGGAAATTAGTTCCTATTTGAAATGATAAATAACAGGCTGATTATTAGATAATTGGGGACCCGAGTCACTGAAAAATAGTGAGAAGGCAGAACGGTGACCCAAACACAGTTCAGCTTTAGGTAAACAGCTTCAGCTGTGGGCAAAATACACATACACATACATTTTCACAACAAAATACATATCAATGCACCTAGGAAGCTTCTCTAGGCTAGGTTCGTCAACTAGCTTGTACAGCGGAGAGGGAGTACAGGGGGTATATGTGAAAAATGGTCAAAATCCAATATTTTCGCACCCCTTTGTACTGGAGCTTAACATCTATACAGAACGTTGCTAGAACAAAGCTTGCTAGCAGGACTCCTGTTGCCAGCAAATAATGTTTCCACCTATAGGAATAAATTCATATATTTAGTTTCGCATTTACTTTCGCTGGTAGAATGTTATCAGTACTTTCATTACATGGAGTAATATTTAATCTGTGTAGGTACTACACTTCTGTGCACTTCTGTCCCACATTCAGGTGCTGACCAAACTCTCCCTGTTTCCCGCTGAACAACAATGATTTTTCCATATACATACGCTGTTCTGTAGCTTTGAAAGAGGCAAATGATATGATATAATTAATTTACAAATATAATATTCCCAATAATTCTATTATCCGCTAATCCTGATCAATATTCAAAATAAGAATAAAATATTCACCATATTTTAATGATATGCAAGAACAAAAAAATAATGAGAGAGAGAGAGAAAAAAAATCTGCATATGAAAAATTTAAATTTTAGTATGCAAATTGAGTGAGCTGGGGTGGTTCTATACACTAGCAAGTAATGAAACCAATATCAGTAGTACATTAAGAAGTAGTAATGAAGGATAATTAAACGTTCTTGAGCAAGTCAGCAATCAACAGCATAATATGAATGATAATCAACAACCTTTAAACTGACGAAGAGGGTAGAAGGACAGGCCCACCTTGTACCCGAAATAGCTATTAGCCCATTGGTAGAAGATTATAATTACAGTTCATTTCAAGAAACCCAAGAAACTGAAGAAGAAATTAGACAAAATATCTTTTCTATTGAATCTCTGGATATAGAGTTAAAATCTAAATTATTAGTAGTGCTCCTAAAATATCAAAATGTATTCAACGAACGTCCAGGTTGTCACATAGATTTTGAATATCACCTTCAAGTTGAGGAATATGTAATAATCAATTCAAAGCAATATCCTATACCTCACTCAAAGAGAGATGAAGTAAGAGAAGAACTTATTAAATGGGAACAATGGGATATCATCGAAAGAGCATACAGTCCCTATAATAATACTCTTCATGTCGTTAGTAAAGCCAATGGAACTGTTAGACCTGTCCTAGACCATAGAGCACTAAATAAATTTGTAGTTAGTCCTAGAAATCAAATCGATAATCTTTCAGATCTTTTTTTGAGTTATTCAGGCAGTAATTTTTTTTACAAAATTGTATCCTTAGCGTATTTCCAAGTATTGCTATCTAAGAAAATTAGACCTTATACAGCATTCCAATTTGGTAATTTACAGTTCCAGTTCAAAAGATTACCCTTTGGTTTAATAAGCTCTGTTTCAGTATTATAGATATGTTAAATTCAGTTTTTGGTCTAGAAACAAGTAAATAGATGAAGCTGTATGTGGATGATGTATGCAGTTTTATCCGAACATTTACTTTGAATAGAATATATTTTGAAAACAGTACAAACTTATGGGCTAACTTTAAAATTAAGAAAATATAAATTTGCTTTAACAAAAGTAACATTTTTAGGACATCTTATAAATGATGGTGGAATTACTGTGGATCCAAAGAAAAACGAACGAAGGTTATTTATTATGACTTGGTTGATGTATATAATAGATTATTATTTATTTCTAGCTTTACGGTAGAGCTTGATAACTTCTCACGATGCCCAAATATGGATTCTACAAATGGACGACTGAAGTTCCATTCCCCACTAATAATAGCTTCCGCCAGGTCTGCACAACCTTCTCTAGATCAATATATTGTTAAAGATAAGGTGGAGACTGCGAAGGCATTCGTAGAAATCTGAATTCAGAGCTTATAATACTATTATACCACTCAGCGCAGCTTTTCAGCGTCCTTGGAGCTGATAATAGCATATCTTAATCTAGAGCACAATTGCCCCGAAAGAACTACTCTGCCTAAGAAATTTAAGTATTTTATTCTTTAAAATCAGAAATAAATCCGCTTATTGAAACTTCTATCAATGTTTCTTTTTACAAATTAGCCGTGGCGAGGCCGTGGCTAAAACCCACTGAGAGGGTTATGTCTTCTTTTCCGGAGAGAGACTATAAAGGACTAGTTGGGTTATGGAAGAGGTCAGTTAGATAGTCTAAGGGATGTTGGAGCATGTTTTATTTAGTATATCATTAATATCAGGATGTTATAAGCTTTGCGCTTATAACCATTTTGGAGATATGGGAATCAAAGAGACAATGCGATGGAGGATGGTGATGATGTGCACTTATACGTCACAATAATCGACAGAACAGATGCATAATTATCTTCTCGTCTAGGGGCGACTCTAGACATTGATGGAAAACAGATGAGCCCTTGTTGAACATTGATGATTACAATGCAATTGTGATAGCAGAAGTGATATTCGTGAATGACAATGTTAAATGAATAGGGATGCTTGTCTGGAGAAGTCATTGGATGTGCAGAGAACTAAACATGTGCATAGCGTCCTGAACATGTTGCTTGGAAGTTTAACTTGAAAATGGTGGCTGCTGCAGATTGAATTTCTTGATGAAGTCTAGATCTAACAAATGGAAATGTGTTTTGTAAGGCGAGAGTGATGACTGCTAAGGCTTGTTCAATGCTGATTGGCTGTTGTGCAGATGTGATAGGTGGTTGTGTTGTTTTCAAAAGAATGCGTAATGGTACTATGTATTCAGGTTCGTCAGGTTCTAGAGTAGGTCGGCCTTTGTATTTGTATCTATATGTTAGATGTGCTTCACTACAGGTGTTGCATTTAGGTGGATTTTGAAGATTGGTGCAGGCTGTTGTTTGATGTTGTTGCGAACAGTATCCACATTTTGGTGTGTTGTTACAATCTTTAGTGTAATGGTCATTGTAGCTTTGACGTTTTCCACGGCGAACAGGAAGAGGTGGTGAAGTTCGGGATGTTTCGACTCAATGGCGTTTTCTATAGATGTATGCACCTTGTTGTACAAGATTGTACATGGTTTGTTGATGATTTGTTAATACTCTGAGCGTATAGCTGGATGTACCCTGTTGTGTTATAATCCTGAGACATTTGGTGATAATGTGTTCATCTTGCCTTAATTCTTCTTCTGCTTCTGTGTCTGTAAAGTCTAGATCTACCCCTCGAATGACGACGGATAGTATAGTGGTGGTTGGCGAATCGGTTTGTTTTCTTGTGGTGCCAAATTTAGCATGTTTTCCGAAGATTTTGAAACAGTATTTGTTACTGATGGTTGTAGCAAGTTTGGCGTCGGATGGCTGAACAATGATTCCATTTCTAGTTGGTATAATGCGAGATGGTGTCTCGAGGTGCATACTTCAGAAATTGAGTAAATAGTTGTTTCGGTGTTTGAAATTGGGTATCGAAATTTGTCAAAAGAAATGAATGGTTAGATGCTGAATAGATCCTGAAACTCTGTAGGTCTTCATGGTCGGAATCGTGAGAGACATTTGATGATCATGATTTGAATCGGTATCGGACTCTTGTCCTGTATTGAACTTCTTTGAAGGTGATGACTTTGAGCTTCCTTGGCGATGAATATCAGGTGAGGGTGACTGTCAGCTTTAACGTGCGAGTTTCTCAGTGCTTCGTTTATGTTTTGGAAATGCTCCTGATGATGCTGATTTAGAGGATGTAGATCGCTCTACTACTTACTGGAGGTAAAACATGTTTGCAGGATGATGATTTGTTGTGTGGGTTAGACATGATACTATGAGATAGATAATTTGACAGATGATGATCAGTCTCTGTGACGACTGCTTTTTCAAAGTAACTCGTACCCTCCGGCACTGAAAAATGCCGTCGTTCCTATTGTAGTCGTGCACGTTTTGTTCTCGCTCGTACGTATGCAATACGAGGTCCCCGATAAGAACACTGACAACCCATCGTTAGGCTAGGTTTGATTATTGTGTGTACCAGTGTTACCTAACATGCCTATTTACATTTCTAGGTAGAATAACTTGTTGCGACTAACATCCTTTCATGTGATTACAATTCATGAAATCCATTCAACATTCTTCAGACTTTGAATTTCAAATATACAGAAGCTTTCTACTTTTATTTAAAACAATAAACATGTCTCTCAAACGTAACTTTTCCAGTTTACATAGCTAGTCATACATAAAAATGTGCTGCCATCTATTGACATTCCTGAACTTTCTGAGTATGTCGCATGCATTGCTTTTGTACATAAAATCGTTTTTCTAGTTGTTTTCTCTTTCTTAAACTAACAATTAGCTTGAAAAAGAACGAAATTAAATAATTATACATCAAAAACAAATTAATAATACAATAAAGTATTTTTTAAACCAAAAATCAAAACATTTACGAACCTACCTAGCCGTACAATGGCTAACAGTACCATATCATCAGGTCTTAACAGGCTCTAATATACCATTTTCTGTAGGTGGTTTGAGGCTCAATAAAGGAAGAAAGTTTCAATCAGGCCATAAATTTGGCTTAAAAGTTGCGTTTTATTAAAATCTATCTCGGTTTTAATAATTATAAAATAAGCACCAACTTCAGAACATTAAAGTTTTGTACTCTCTTGGTGTTAAGGCGTCAAATAACTCACTGATTTATTTTCTAAATAACAATACCTTATTAATTATGACTAAGCTGTTATTAATTACTTTATGACTTATTTTTAATTACGAACTTCCAGGAGCACTACAGT
>JAGDQP010036126.1:0-19214 GCA_022664845.1 Lepisma saccharinum | reverse complement strand
AGTTGGATTGGACGATAGGAAGAGATGGAGTGAGGAGGTTTTTTGGGTTTAAGGAACATTAGTGTTTTGGATGTCTTCCACTGTAGGGGGAGAAAGCCGGTACGCAAGATGAAGGTATAAATTATTGCGAGGAGTTGGATAAGGGAGTAGGGAGCTTCTTTGAGGTGTTTATAGGTTATGGTGTCGATGCCAGGTGCAGATTGACGTTTACGGGCTAATGATTGGGTTATTTCGTCTGGAGTAATGTGTGCAGTAAGTGGGTGTTCTGGGAGAATATGGGCTGTGTTAGGCTGTAGCTGGGGAGAAGAGAGGTCTAACCGTTCGGCGGGATGACGTAGGAAAGGGTTGAAAGGTGGGGCGGGTGTGAAGATTTCTTGAAGATATTCTGCAAATTCATTGGCTTTGTCGTCATCAGAGTGTAGTGCTTGATTTTCTTGTATGATAGGATACGTGGTTTTGTTGAATTTACCTGTAAGGGTGTTAAATTTTCTCCAGTATTTTGTCGGGTGTGCAGTATCGGCTAGCGTGTTGCATGTTTTTACCCATTCCCGCAGTTTATATGCTTTTATATAATTTCGAACCGTACGTTGAAGCTGTCGGTGTAGTCTTAATGATTCCTGATTGCCTGTACGTTGGAAGTCCCTGTAAAATTGACGTGACCGTCTGATTAACGGTAGATATTGTGGTGGAAGTTTGGGTCGAAAAGGATGAACAGTGCTTTTGGGAATGTATTTGTCAGTGGCTTGGTGTAGTGTCGTGGTGATGCTATCGATGGTTTCATATAATTCGTCTTCTGTGGTTGGTGGGTCTAACGGGGCGAGTTGTGTCGTGATATAGGTTCTGTAGCCTTCCCAATCTGCTTTGTCAAATTTTAGAATTTCCCGTGCTGGTATATTTTGTTTTATAAATGGTGGACGTTGACAGTGGAGAGTGAGTTTGATTGGTGCATGATCACTTCCAATTAGGTCTAAAATATCTATGGTGCAGCGGGTTCCTATGTTCGTTGAGGTGATTACTATGTCTGGTGAAGTGTTAGAAATAGGACGAGTTGGTTTAGGTAGTTGGTGTATGGTGCCTGTTGTTTGATATTCTATAAAGTTATTGAAGGCGGTTTTGTCTCTATCGGATCTGCTGTGTATATTGATATCTGCCATAATGATGTAGTTACGATAGTTGTTGGATATGTGTGCGAAGAAATTGTACGGGATCGAATGTCCGGGACGGACGTAGATGGTGGCTAATGTAATGTAGTTATGTTGATAATAAAGAGTCAAAATTAGATGCTCAGGCAAGTTAACGATTGGTGGATTTTGTTGGCGGTGTGGAATGTGTGGTGAAAAACCTATTGCAGCCCCTCCATTTGCGCGTAAAGCAGGTATATGGCTGTCATGTCTTATCACTGAATATCGTGGAATTTTGCAGAGATTCGATGATTTTAGGTGTGTTTCATTTAATAGAAAAGCGTTGACGTGTTCTTCTGTTAGCAGCTGTTCGAAGAGGACTTTGTGTTCCGGTAAGGAGCGTATGTTCATGAATAGAAATACTAGAGCCATCAACATGAGCACAGTCTGGTTGTAGGTTGGTCGGATGTTAAACTTCAGTTTCAAGTGCGGTAGCATGGAAGTGTGCATATGGACCGGAATAAGTAGCGTTGAAGTTGACGTGTAGGATAGTTTTAGCGGCATGTTGGATTTGCTGTAGAATGAATGGACGTTGAAACGGATGAATATTTTGGAGAGTAACGGTGATGAAAGTTAGGACTTGATCTATCGTTATTGGTTGAAAGACAGAGGTAACCGTAGAGTTAATAGATTGTGGTGCTTCGGTGGTGCGGATTGGTACTATGAGCTCAGGCTTACTGGGTTCAGGTGCCGGTCTTGCTTTGCATTTATAGCTAAATGTCGGATGTGTGTCACCGCAGGTTGTACACTTCGGAGGTTGTTGCATATTTGTGCAAGACTTGGTGTTATGTGCTTCTGAGCAGTAGCCACATTTGATGTCATTAGGGCATTTTGAAGTATGGTGTGCGTTATACTGTTGGCATTTTTCACATCTAAGTGGAAGCGGAGGTGGTGTGTGTGACGGTTCAACCCTATATCGCCTTTTGTAGATATATGCTCCGTGAGTGAGTAGATCATCGATGGTTTCTTGGCTAGTGGTTAGAACTCGTACCATATAAGTCGGTTCCCCTGTCCTGGTTTTAATTCTTAAACATTTCACAATTGAGTGTCCTTCGTTCTTTAGCCCTGTTTCGGTTTCGTCGTCTGTAACTGTTGGTTCTACTCCTCTGATTACTACTAATAGTGTAGGTGTTCTCCTGGGTGGTGGTGGCTGTTTGTTTCGTTTATCTTCTAAGCGTGCTAGGTTTGCTGATTTGCCGAATATTTCATAACTGAACTTATTTCGTATTGTGGTTGCAAAGTGAACGTCATGAGTTTGGAGTATTGTGCCGTTCCTAGTTGGAATGATTCTAGTGATGATATCTCTGTGCATGTACTTGGTTATTTGTTGAAGAAGAAGTTTCGTGTTCTGATATTTAGCGTCGTAGTTTGTAAGAATGAAGGAATGAACTGTTGTTGCTGATGAAGCGGTTTGCAGTGGCTGAGTCCCATCGTTGTTTCCTGTGTCCATATGTCTCTCGTTATCTGATTCGGTATCACTTAATGTGTGCGTCTTCTTTAGAGGTGGGGAGTTTCGACCCGATCTATTGTAGGTTGGAGACCTTGAGCGCGATCGTGGTGACGATGAAGTTTGACTCTGTCGTTTTCGTGGTTGCTTTGGAATGGTCCCTATCGCGCTGTATTTCTTTGGTTTTGGTACTTGTTGTGGCAATTGATGTCGTCCTGTTTGTTGGTCAGTCATGGTCTAATGATGGAAGTCGACTTTGTGCAATGTCGACTTGATGATGAACAAGGTGGGGCCACCCGTTTGGATAGCAGCCCAGGTGTCGAACACTCCTTCCACCTCAGACAAAAAAATTGTGACCCCTTGGCTAGATGAGTCTGGTCCACAAGATTTTTCCGATGTGGCGAGAAGAGACGAAGGATAATGACGCAGGAAGGAAACAAAAATATAACTGGCAATAGTGGTACAAACATGAGGCTTGTCATCGACTTGCCAGATCAGTGATGACTTCTAAGTACATCTACATACATTTTACATACTCATGTATTGCATATGCCTTAGCCATCTCATATTACCGCTATATATTGTAACAGAAAATATTTATAGTCTCGTTCTGACATTTTACCGAGTTTGAGAAATATTACCACGACTTCTTTGAAGACATATTTTCATGGGAAAGGTAAAAGGTTAATTGCTTTATCTACTTATAACCAAGATACAAAATCTCCCGCCATCTAACGTGCTCCAATTAAGCTTACGATGTTCATCTTGCAGCATCATAACATTCCAGTAAACAACATCGTCTCAGTCCTTACACAAGAAAGGTACGACTTGTTAATAGGGATTAGGTAAGTGCACAACTACGATTAGGTTAGTTTATCAATAATTAATCCATGTTAGTTCGTTAGTAATTAAGTCAGGCTTTGCAAAGTTAGATTGCGATACAATATTAGTTCGTAATTCAGTTTGTATATTCAATCGCACATATCCCAAACTTCAGCTTTGATCACAAAACATGGCTTCAGTTTAGCTGTTGCATCCAGGGGTCTGGCCTACCCATATCAAAGTGAAACCCACCGTCTTCAAGGAACTTTCAGTGCATCATTGGTGAGAAGTGTTCAAAGGACACCAACTGTAAGTTATAACATTTCTTTAATCAGTGAAATCTTTTTAAATTTTTATAACTTTCAAGAAACAAAAAATAAATCGAAGTTGCTAGTTCAACGCCAATTTTGCTTAAAAATTGAGAGAAAAGTTTAACAAATTAAATATTGAAATTTTTGCTGCATTAATATTATAACGCTAATATTATTTAATACGCTTGTGAGAGAGATATTCAGTAAACTTTAAGTTAAGCGGTATTTTATTTTTAAAAAAATATACATTGTATATGTATAAAAAAGGCCTTAACAATTTTTGACACAATTGTTAAGTCTTTCGGCCATAAGTTATATATTCTACATCCTGCTTTATGTTGGAAACGTGTTTATTAAAATATAACAGTTTTCCTCCTGTCAACTTATACAGAGATGGCAACTTGAAAATAATCTCTTTGAAAATTAGTTCACTGCCTTCTGAACTCTAATCGTTAGTTATGTTCTTTCTGTATTTCGTCCACGGAAATCTCTCGTTTATTTCTCTGTCCTTAAATTGATAAATATTAAAGCGAAACGAGAGACGATAGCAATGTTAAAGGTTAAAAGAAGTAAAAAGCTATCAGTTCAGCTACATTTCATTTTGCTGCTTAAAACTTTTATCCTTAATGAGTTTAGAAAACGAAAGAACGAAAACAAAAAGTAAAGTGGCAGATAAAACTATTTATGAGCATGAGTATGAACCAATAACCCAGTAATTGTCTGTGGGAGGTCATCAGAAAGTCACAACTCGTAAAAATTCTTATGTTTGGTAGATATGAATGACAAACCATTTTTCTCTATACGTTAGTGTGCTGTCTTTTAAGAAAAATTTAAAACTATATGTGTGCATGAAAATTAATTCCATGCTGGAAGGCGAAATTTTAAGGAGACACCTTTGTAATGCAAATTATTACGCGAGAACACCTACATGCAAAATTCTTCATGGGAATCAAACAAGTTTGTGTTAACGTCGGTATAGTACCTATATTTTTTGCCAACGTTAGACCGGACCTCTTCCCTTCGAACGCACTTTTAGTACTTAAAATTTACTACACTATGCATTCGATATAAGTTGATACCCTTCCTTCTTGATTGCTAATTAACGCCAACAATAATAAATAAATAATAAAGCAGATTTTGCTAGAACATTCCTTCGCTAGCTTATAAAATCCCGTAACAGCTTCTAATTAGTATTTAGAAGTAAAAGATTAAAACCTTTTCAATCATTGTATAAGGTAGTTTGTTGAATAATACTTCTGTATTAAAAGCGTAAAGTAACCTAATTGCGAATCCATTCGTTGATTGACATTTAAGTGAGCTAGTAAACAATTGTCTTATTCCCCATAAGTTAAATAATATAATAAGGAATAAAAATTAATTAATTTTAGAGCGGAAATTAACAAATTGGAAGTATTAAAACAGCTCTTGCATGTTTTCCTTTCAATGTACGTTCCTACAATTTTCTTGTAATTTGCTTCTACTATGGATAGCTGATAATTCGCTAATATCTGCTAATTATTTCTTGTGTTATCCTTATACCAATATAATCGGAAAGCAGTAAATCTGAGTACGATCGCCTGTCCACGACCCGAAAGGAATGGAATACTGTTCCTCGTCCTTTACGAAAAGAGACACAAAAGTGCAGCTTCTGACGAGAATATTGAGCCCTCATTTCTGTAAAAGTCCCATTTAAATTTTCCCCCTTATATATTTTTGTTGGCGCCACACACATGCACTTCTATGTATGTGTTAAACGAAACATGTAAGAGTGGTGCAGCCTCGTCCCGTTCTAAGGTTAAATGAACCATGGACCATATACCTCACGGAGAGTTAGAAAATCGCGATCTCGCCTCCATTTACGTTACATATCTGACTGTAACGTGGTACAGTGGCAAGGTTGTTTACGGATCTACATGGTAGACGTACCATAAGATTCCGAAACAAATTAACTTCTCATATCCAAGAAAACGAAATGAATTTCGCACTCTTTTGGTTTTCTGGAATATTGGTAGTCGTAGGCCTAGACAGGTAGTTACTTTGCTACATTGTTGATTAATAGGTTTTTACCTGAACAAGTGTAAGCACGTTAGTAATATAGGAAGACTGAATGCAATATTTGATGGAGAGAATTGAACCAAGGAGAGCGGATCAGTTTGAGTGACATAAGCACTGCCTGAACCCCACTGTCCGAGGGATTCTCAGATTGTGTTGGCTTTGTCATTACTAGCCTAGGAGGTTAGTTTAAACAAACCGCAGGAGGATGGTTAAAGTCTCTTCTGAATCAGTAATAAACCTGGAAGTTAGCCCCGTACCGGCTAGGTGATTTATCACCTAAAACCATTAGTAGACATGTCCCTAGGGAACTGTTCTTTACTGCACGTTAAAATAATTCCAGTCGAATTAAATGCTCCTGGGAAGGAAGAAAATTAAAAGCCATGGCATAGCGTAATAGTCGCTATAAAAGGAAATCAGTACGACACGACGACCGTTACGATTTGCAGAAAGGTATCTATTGACAAGCATGTACACAAGCACACCTGGCTCTGTGCTGTATGCTTGGTAATCCCTTCTGCGGGTATGACGTCACAGACTACCGCCAGCGTCCGATGTACTGTGATCCGCTTCCCCTATACAGGAACTTACGTGTGGGAAACAATGATGTATTTAATCATCGTTTTACACAATAAGTGTTAGGGAATTCAGGGCTCCAGTGGGTAAAATAAAGCTTTTCTCCACACATTGATTCAGCACACAATAGGTTGCGCTTGATGGATCGCGCGCCATAAATTTGCACACAACCGATCGCGTACTGTATATTGTACACTAGATCGCGCTCAATGGGTCGCGCGCCACAGATTATAGACAATAGCTTGCGCACGACGAGTAAAGAAGAATCCTCTACTTAACATTTTAGTCTCTAGAGAAGATATAGAGAAACGAATATTTTTCTTTTCTAAATATGAATTATGAATTGCATTAAATTATGGAAACCTCTTGTAAATAATTGTTGTAATGGCTGCATAATAAGCAACCCCATGTCAAATACTGAAATAGCTAAGAATAGTTACATGAGTTATTAATTGCATCCACATGTGAAATGCAACCTTTAAAACTGTGTGTTACCGTAATCAACCACCTCTTTGCTGACGCACGTAAGGACGAAAGGTATCCGACAACCTTAAAGCTCTTTGTTTTGTAAAGTACCTCCCACCTAGTTGCGTGATACATCCATTAGCTTTCATTGCGTCGCAATAATTGAATGTATGATCGACGTACGCTTGTATCAAGCTCTATGTTATGTTATCTGTAGTTGTCTCAAGTGATTAACGCAGTCAAATTATATAATGATTTCCATGAGTTAATCGTAATCATTACGATGATAACAAAGATCTCGATCTTTGGTGAAAATAAATAAAGGAAAATAATGACTGTCAAAATGTCTGAAAATTTACACGCTCATTAGCGACACCGCAGAAATTCTTAGATTTAACTATATTAAATAACTATTTTAAGGTGTTAATAAATGTCTAAGACATGAGCGCCAGAAACAAGTGTAGGTCACTTTATTCTGAATAATTTAACCTCATAGTTCAACGATAACACCGGGCAGCAATAAACCTAATATTTTAGAAGCCGATAGGGCACAGTGGCTCAGTAGGTAAGAGCGCTTACCTCTGATGTCAGGAGTGGGTGTCATCGGATCTATCCCCGTTCGTGCCTTTTGGGTTTCGCGGTGGACAAACACCGTGTGTATGGGTTGTCTCGGGATTCTCCCGTTTCCCCCCACTTCTTCATTCCACCAATTCTTCCTATCATCCATGCGGCCTGAAGCATAGTTGCCTAAAAGCCTTTAAATCTAACTATCGAATCGATTGATTCTTAAGCTTGGATCATGCACATTTTGACTAAGAGTAAATGAAAAAATCCAACTCTAGCACATATAGCTAAGTGTTTAGGTAATTAACCTCATCGAACCTAACTAAATAGTCATAAGTAAGAAAGCTTATCTCGCTTTCCTACCTTCCTTATTTAAATATTCTAAAGTAAATTAATACAAAAGTTAACTTAATCCTTCTAAAAGATTATGAAGGTGTTACCTGAGATAAGTTGAGGATAGTTGGTTATTTCATTTATCCTACATCCTTTCCTCTTAACAACCCTCTCTTGTTAGAATATAACGCTGATACTCATCAAATCCTATTATTTCAAACTATCAAAACAGGTAATTTACAAACGAATATAAAACATCGAGTTATAATTTTAACACAATCACATTCTGTTTTGTGAAAGAAGAAACTAGAATAATTTACGAAGGTAACTGGAAAGGGAGGGAGAGAGAGAGAGAGAGAGAGAGAGAGAGGAGAGGAGAGGAGTTAATTAAACAAAATAAAATCATCAATTTTATGAGGAGAAATCCGAAATTGCTTATAATCATTTTCGCTTACGTATTCTGCGACAGCAGATTTTCTGTAACATAGTAGCTGGTAGGTCCTTTGGGGTAAGTTGAGCCTTTTCCATGTGAGTAGTGAGTTCATTGCCCTTGGAGGGGGGTTGGTGGCTGTTTGTGACGTGTTATGAGGTGTGTAGCTAACCGAAGGCTGTTAATTACGAAAGATAAGAGTGGTTGGAGGAAGATAGTGAGTTCATTGACTTCATTGTGGTGTTGCGAGACGTGTTGTTAGATGAGTCATGCGAGGTTTGCACATTTGTTGATATTATGTTTGGTGGCGGTGACGTCATCAGGTGTGGAAGTCTCCCTCATTGAAGGGTAACATGGTGGCTGTGACGTCGTCAGGCGTCGGTAGCTCAGTTGTGAGTTCATTGACATCTGTTGGGTGATATGAGGTTTGATGGCGGTGACGTCACCAGGCCTGGAAGTCCCCATCATTGAATGAAAAGAGTAATATGCTTGCGGTGAGGTCATCCAAGATGGCGCCTGGAAATTCCCACAACGTGTGAACACAGGAAAGGGTAGTGAGCTGGCAAGATAACCTAATGCTGTTTGTGGTTGAATTAATGATTTAAGATTGGGGAAAAAGGTCGTTTGGAAATCACCATCACGTGAACATTGAAACAGTGTGCTATTAAGGAAGATACTTGTTTGAGCTGACCTCAATTTGGTGAGGTTAAATATATTGTAAAGTATTGCAAAAGAAGATGGGGCTACTGAAGTTTTAATATTCAATTAGATTATGGTAACAGCTCTAGTAAGAGCATTACCTTTCAAAAAAGTGCCTCCTTATTTTGATTGGCGGACGAGACCAATACTCGTTTTTTTACACAGGTTGAGCTCATACTGACTCATTTTTTTTACCAGGTTGAGTACATCCTGGGGGCCATTTCAATTAGTATTTCTTTTCAACTAGCCATTCTGGCTAGTATCCTACCAGAGGGTTATGCCCTCTATTAGGAAAGTGGGGTTAAGGAATTGGGATAGGTGCAATTGGAGTTAGTCTTAGAGGTGTTTTCTTAATTCTTTATTTATTGCTTTATTACAATTTCATTATTTTCGTTGCTTTATTATTTCAAAATTAGTCATTGTGATCTTTGATCACAATCATTAGGTCGGGTAATTGATGAGGTGCGTTGCATGATGACGCCACAATCACTTAGGTAATGTTAGACTAACATATGCTGGTTATCTTCTCGCCCCGGGGCAACACGGGGCATTGATGTAGACATTGGGTGCCCTGTTAGAACAATAGGTTTACTGTGCAACTGATGGTATGATGAATGGTGGAGGTGTATCAAGTCGGTAGGAATTGGTCAGAGGTACATCGGGCTCATTAGGGCGTAAGGTGTAGTGATATATTGTGAAAAGGAGGGAGAGAGGAGTATGAGAAATCGGCATCGAGATTGATGGTGTCTGTCAATAAAGGGTGTTCAAGGTGCAAGCGGGTGCGAATGTATTTCTGGCGGAGATGTTCAAGGTGGAGTAAAATATATGGAAAATCCATTCGTTGGTATAATTCACGGATCGGACTCGGTAGTTTTATGCAATATGCTATGCGGAGTGCATGTCTCGAGAATTTTAAGTTTTTCATAATAGGATGATGCTGCACGTATCCAGGCTGTGAGTCCGTATTCCAGTAATGATCGGAGAAAGACTTCGTATGTATTTAAAACTGTAGAGGGACGAAGACCCCCATGAAGTGCCGGCAAGTTTAGCCGATTGTATGATTTTGTTGTGACATATTGAAGATGGGGTTTCCATGTCAGATGTTTGTCAAAAGTGATTCCTAAATATTTAACTGTACTGCTTGGTCGTATAGGTGTTTCATGAACATGAATATTAAGTTTGGTAGGATTTTGATGTATTTTGGAACGTTTCTCACGTGGAAGAAATACGATAGCCAGTGTTTTGGTTGAGTTAAGCTTCATCTTCCATGTTTGGCACCACTGTACAAAATTGTCTATCGCTGTCTGGAGATGAGTGTTGATTTGGTTTATGTTTTTTTTTTCGAGAGCTAGGTATGCTGTGTCATCTGCGTATTGAAACAGAAGTACATTTTGAGACGGGATGGGGATGTCTGCTACGAATAGAAGATATAGAAGTGGTGATAGGGCTGATCCCTATGGTACTCCTGAGTGTAGAAAAACTGGATGAGAGAGAGAATCGTGTATTGAAACATAGGTGAGACGGCATGACAAGAAATTGTAGATAAAACAAACAATTGCTGTGGGAAAATTGAAATTCAGAAGTTTACAGATGAGCGCTGAGTGCCAGACTTTGTCAAATGCCTTTTCACGATCGAATAGTACTAGACAAGACGGTTTAACTGAGTTGTAGTGGTTTGTGATGATATTACGTAGTCGAAGTAGCTGGTCGTTAATACTAAATGAAGGTCGGTGATGAACTGGTAGGAGTTGGCGTTCAGATAGATGTAGATGTAGACGTTTGACGATGATGCGTTCGAGGACTTTGGAATATACGGATGTCAGTTGGATGGGTCTATAAGAAGTGGCTTCTTCTGAAGGTTTACCAGGTTTCAGGAACATCAAGGTTTTAGACATTTTCCAAGCGGGGGGTATGTATCCTGACAGAAGAACGAAATTGAAAAGAATAATGGCCGGTAGATGGAATAGTACATATGGTCCTTCTCTGAGATGTCGGTATGAAATTTGATCCATGCCAGGAGCAGAATTGCGCTTGTTTTTGAGAGTGTTGCTGATTTCGTTTATTGTCACTGGAGCTGTGTTTGATAGTTGATGATTCGAATTAGGTTGAAGATGCGGTGATGCAAAATTAACACGAGTGATGGGATGATGTCGATAATGGCGTTCTTCAGGGAATGCTGTGAAAATTTCCTGTACGTGCATAGCAAAGACATTAGCTTTCTCTTCATTTGTATGGGTTGGAGTATCATTATGTATGAGGGAATATGGACTTTGTGAGTTTTTGCCAATAAGAGTGTTGAATCGTCGCCAGTATTCGTAGGATGTGAGGTTTCCGCTAAAGAGTTACAAGTTTTCACCCCACATCGTAGTTTACATGCCTTGACATAATTCCGTACGGTTCTCTGGAGCTGTCTGTGATGGTGGAGTGAATCGATGTTGCCTGTTCGCTGATAGTCTCTGAAGAACTGTCTGGAGAGTTGAATCATGGCTAGATATTGTGGGGTAATTTAGGTTTGTATTGTGCGTGATTCGTTTTAGGAATATAGAGGTCAGATGCTGCATGAATGGTGATAATGTTTAACGTGTGATGCAAGTCTTCCTCCGATTCGACGGGTCCGAGATCATCAAGATTTTGAGTGATATAAGTCCTATATTCGTTCCAGTTTGCTTTGTCCCATCGAAGAGTGGTTCGTGGGATTATGTTTGCAGTATTATTGTTAGGCTGGGTACAATTTAGAGCTAACTCGATTGGTACATGGTCAGACCCTAAGGGATCAAGCACTTCTATATTGCATCTATGTGTGAGGTTGGTTGAAGTGATTACAATATCCGGTGTTGTATTTGATTCTGGACGAGTGGGTTTAGGAAGATTCTGTGTGGTGCCAGTTGTATGTGTTGTTATGAAGTTATAAAATTGGTCTTTCTGACGGTCAGAGCGACTATGAATATTAATGTCTGCCATTATGATGTACTCGTATGTGGTAAAGTTGTTGGCTATAAACTGGAAGAAGTTAAGCTGTATAGGATGATTTGGGCGCACGTAGATTGTGATGACTGTAACGTAGTATTGCTTATAATATAAAGTTACTATGATATATTCCGGCAGGTGGTCTATAGGTGCTGTATACTGTCGGTGTGCAACTGTGGGAGAAAATCCTATTGCACGATGAGCTAGTAATGTGCTATCTTTTCCGATGGTTTTCAAAAGTGGAGTGATCCTTCGATTTCAAATGTGTTTCATTGAGAATGAAGGTACTAGCGGGTACAGGTCAGAACGTATAACCGTCCGAACGTATAACTCAAAAAAACGTCAGAACGTATACTAAATGCGTCAGAACGTATACAAAATGCGACAAATCGTATAACCTCTGAAACGTCAAAACGTATAACCGTCAGAACGTATAACTTGAAGAAACGTCAGAAAGTATACAAAATGCGACAAATCGTATAAACTCTGAAACGCCAAAACGTATAACCGTCAGAACGTATAACTTGAAGAAACGTCAGAAATTATACAAAATGCGACAGAACGTATAATCGAAAAAACGTCAGAACGTATAATCATGGAACAACTAGTTTAGGAAGACCAGGTGGCAACGATGGTTGAATAGTAGTGGCACCTAGCGACCGGTGTGCATTCTATCTGCACCAAATTGTTGCCAGCTTCAACCTTGGTATAATTCCAAATGCATTTCAACGTGTAACACCAAAACGTATTACTGTCAGATCGTATAATAGTCCGAACAATCAAAGCAAAGACGTTAGAACGCATAAACGTAAACGCCGTCATAGCATATAATTTGACAAAAGCCAACAATACGCGTACTTTATGCCTTTACATTTAAAAAAAAATATGTTTGTCACTGACATTATGAAAACTTCATGAGCTCATGTAGATCGTAACCGGGATGACAATTCATGCTAGATATTTCATATCTTCTTATTATAATACATTCTAGATACAATAATACTAACAAAAGTACCCGCCCGTTGGTGTGGGGTGAAGAAAATATATTAGAAACAATCATTGGGCAATTCACCACTACTCGCTTCCACGTGGCAAGCTCTGCCTTCTGCTAAGTCCACCATCTTGAAAAATGGCAGATCGATTGATGCCTTCCGCCGATTTTTCTACGATTATCTCGGAAACGGTTCAACATAGGAAGAAATGTCAAAGCAAATAGAAAAAACAGGAAACTTTCCTACAAGACTGTTACTTTGGCTTTTCTGGGGATCTTTTCATACTCAAAAAAATGTTAATAAATACTGGGGGAATATAATTATACGCAAAATTGAACAATTTTCGCCAGATATACCTCTACTATGATTAGTTAATTATCTCTTGTTTATTTTATAATAGATTAAATGTAATAGTAGATAAGCTCATTAGCGTAGCTTGAACCCCACCCTGATCAGTGTCGATTCCAGAGAGGGAGCAGGGGCGCGTGCCCCCTACCCATTAAGGAGAACATTATTTTCTAACAGCATTATTTAAAAAAAAAAATTCAGAAAAACTTTTATTTTTTTCGGATCAACCTAATGTATCTATAGATATCAATTTTGCGGGAAGCCAGTATTATATTTCATGATAAAACTGAGGAATATAAGGGAAAATATGATAAATTTAATCCCAATAATTCACTTAGCGGGAACATAGAAGAAATGCGCCTGGACCTATCTAATAAACGGTCTTCACTTTGCACTTTTCAATTTGCACAAATTTAATAAGAGTTGGGAACTCAAACTTTTGAAAGTGAAGTGCAGAAAATATTTTCATATCACACACTTTTGAAAACATTTAGAAAATTCATGAAACACGTTTATTTTCACTCTTAAATTTCTGCGAACCGAAAAGTGCCGAGTGAAGACCGTTCATGAAATAGCATCGCTTTCACCTTCGACCCCTCATATATGACGTTCATATCATGGCGATTTTCTACGTTGTGGCTTATATCATGCATTTAAATCACTTATTTGTAATCAGTGTCTCCTCAACATCTCGAATTAACAACGGACACTAGCTAGAAGTGTGCGCGGAAAGCAAAAATTGTTATACCAACTTCAAAGAGATCGAAATTGTCAACATTGATAACCCGATGACATTACATTTTAACTTCTAATGTATACCCAATTAATACAGCTCAAACATTTCATATGTATGCATATTTTTGCTTTATTTAAAAATATTCTTCCTATTTACCATTTTAAAATGATATTTGTCCCCAAATTGAAATTCCTGGATTCCGAAATAGTTCTAAATTCGAAAAATGACAAAGTTATCTTTTATTCTTGTTTTGCTATTAGGAATTCATCTGCGAAGTTTGGTTCTTAAATTCCGCTCGTGGGTTCTAACCAAATATAAAATGTTAATCCCTGTCTCTCAAAAGTGAAACGGAATTCGAAAAATGATAAGAGATACATTATTTCTTGCTATGGTGTCAAAAATTGATGTGCGGAGTTCTGCTGTTAACTTCAATCTCTGTGTTCGAAGAGACAACAAAATCAAAATGTTAATTTTTCAAAACAAAAAGAAAACTTCGATTTGTCAGTTACTTCTGGAATTCAGGAGCTAATGTTTACGTATGTTGTATGGTGTTAGGATATCTTTGATATTAACCTAAAATTTTCTGCCTTCCGCGCACGCTTGTCCACAGTGTCTCTTGTAAGCCCACAGACAAGAACATTTCCACACCGTCTTGTACCTAGTCATAGTAAAAGAAGAATATTCCTGCTTGAGGGGGCAGAGCCAACGACGGGTTGTTTTTTACTGTGGTATCCACAGCAAGCCTAATCCACTTTCACTAGCATTCTACAATTCGCGAATTCAGTCTTCGGGCCAGTATTTAACGATCTCCCTGACGATAAAAGGGCTGAAACTAAAACATTATGTTTCGATTTAACGCAATAAGGCTAATGAGTATTTTTTTTTTTTTTTACATTTTCCGGTTACCTTTATTATTATTTTCTAATAACGTATTATCCGATTGGTTCTCTTATTGGTATTTCAACTTAGGCCCTCGCCGACTCCTTGACACATCATGTTCCATAGCCTATCTCAAATGGAGCCATATATGCCTAAAAGCAATACATCAATTCAATAACTAAAACAACTCTTTCCTCCTGCATCGTAGTCCAATTTAATAGAAACCTCCGTCTTTCTGTGAGGCGGCTACTGTAATTTAATCCTACCTAACACAGTAGTAATTACTTAAATTTCTTCGAACTAATTTGAATTAGTTCTAATCAAAATTTAGCACACTTGTAGGTTTCCCGCTGCATATGCAACCAGAAACATATTTAGGAGAGGTATCTGATCACTGAAATTCAGAGTTCTTTTGTATAACTTTAGAAACCATTCACATTTCATACGCAGACACATATTGAATCCCTTCCCCCCCGGAAAATCTGTGAGTGTCTCTCAAAACACTCAAAAACAATTTCTAAATACGTACCTATTAGAAACCCATGAGATATGTGTTTCAAAAGCCTTCTTTTGGATAAGAAGATGCTAATGAAAGTCAAACAGCACCTAATGATAGAGAAAAAGCAAATAATTACAGTTAAGATGTGATCGGACCCTAACACGAAATAAGAAATAAATTATAATAATATTTGAAAATTTCAACAGAAAATTGTATTACTACGAAGAAGAACTAGGAAACGAAAAATTCAGAGGACAATGATGTAGAAGTCCCAGACGTAATGAAGGAAGAAATGGATAAAGTACTTCGTAGGATGAAGAACGGAAAATAGCCAGGAGAAGATGGACTTGCAGCAGAGATGTTTAAATGGGGAGGTAAAAAGATGAAAGAGAAACTTGCTCAATTATTCTCGATGTGTCTCAGAAAGAGAGAAATACCCAGAAGTTGGAATAATGCTATTGTTATTTTCTTGTGCAAGAAATGGGACAAAGAACGCGTCGAAAACTTCAGACCAATTAGTCGACTGTCAGTTTTATACAAAATGCTCACCAAAGTTATTTTGAATTGTATTGAACGAGACTTAGATTTAACCGGGAAATGGAACCAGCCGGATTTCGTCGTGGATGTAGCTCAATGGACCACATACAAACATTAATGAAATGACTAATGAATATGAACTTCCACTTTTTAGGGGATTCATAGATTTTGAAAAATCTTTCGATTGTGTCTCCTTGGCAGCAGTACTTAAATCACTTGAACATCAAGGCATCGAAAGTGCATACATTAAGTTACTGTGAAACATTTACTCCGCTGCCACATCTGTCATTAGATTACATCAAGAAAGTGAAATTTGATTTAATTTCTCCAAAACTGCTTTCAGTTGTCCTGAAGAGAGTGTTCCAAAATTTTAACTTGGATGAGGTTGCAATGAGGATTAATGGCGAATATTTTCATCACCTACGATTCGCTAGTTATGTGGTCCTGTTTGCTTCAGATGCGGAAGAACTAGAAACCATAATCAAAGAACTGAGTAATAAGAGTTTGACAATAGGCCTTAAAATTAATTTAAGTAAACCAAATTAATGTACACTTCGCATCGAAAATATTGCAACAGTGAATTCCGTGCAGCTAGGCCACCCAAATGTCACATTCTTATCCCATCATCGTGTCTGGTAAACAGGCCCCTTCTTTCTTCTTCCTTTGTTTCTCCCATACTAAAACAGCAAACCTCATGAGTACATTTTTTTAAATGCATGTATTAATTAATGTCGATAAAATGAGAGAAAAAAGCAAGACGAATCGATATATATATATATAAGTTGATGGAAGGATAAATTTAAACACACAATGGAAAATTGAAATCGATGGATGTGTGTTATAGACAGAAACAAAGAAATGAGAGGGAGAGAGAGAGGGGGGAGGAGAGAGAAGAAGATGAAAAGAGTAATCAGGGGTACATTGTAATTAGGGATTCCACCAGGATTTTGAGATTTTGGGTGTAGTCAAAATTGAGAGGGTGTCAGTAATTTTGCAATGTTGCTCTCAACCTTTGACGGGAAAAACTTTAAAGTTGGGGTTAGTCTGGACGATTTGGAGCTGATACCCCCACAGAGGCCGGAGTCTGGCGGAATTACTGATTGTAACAAACCCAGCAGATACCGTAGGCCATACCTTCCATTCCAGACTACTAATGTAAATTGAACATACAAAGAAAATAAGTCAATTATATTTTTTCTGCTTAATTTCTATCAGAAATAGCAAGGTTACATTTCCGAACTGTATCAAAATGAAAGGTTACAAATGTTCAAAAGCAAAATTAGCATGTTGCTTATAGGCATAGCAGACATTACATGTTCCACATTTCTAATGTAAAAAAAAAGAAACACAGTTAATAGTATGTTGGTAAATTACAGGATGGAAACGAATTGTGAACCTAACTAATATAAGAAGAATACTTCTCTTCAAATAGAAAAAAATAAAAGACGGCCATTTTCTGCTCATATCTTAAAATTTATCTGTTCCGAACATGCCGCTCTAGATTCCAACTATTGCGGATATAACGTTCAAATTACAACATTAATGAACTAGGGTTTATAACAATGCGCACATATGGAATTAACACGGCAGAGCTGAAATGGGTCACCGGTTGTCGGGGGATGCTGGTCAGGTTTTGGATTGTGACACCGGGTTTAGAATTCGAACCCATTGTGACAAGGTGATTCGATTTAGAACTGATAACTCGGAGGATGAAGGAGAGATTTTATTTATTTCATTGAACAGTGTTTCTTTCAGGGGTGACCAGGACCGGAGATGTTACCCCGAGAAAACCAAAAATACGACGCCGAAATTCCCAGTTAAATAGATTTTCCAGACCGGGTCAATCGGGTTACCGTGTCACTTATGTTTGGGTCAGTCCCTATGACATTGTCGTCGAAAGTGGCACATAATTGGCTCTGGAACAAGCATCAAAAAGAGTGTGTGTTAAGTAAGAGAAAATAAAGATGAAGGGAGACAGAGAGAGAGAAGAAGAAGAGAAAGAAGAAGCGAACACACGATAATAATACATCAGGAAAGAGAGAAAGAACAATGAAAAACATGAAAAGTACATTATCATTATGCTAAAGAACTCAAACTGTTTTCTCTGACTCTCGCCAGTGATGCTTAGTAAGTTCTCCAGCCCGGAGATGAATCTCTGTTTGCAGCCATTATTTTATGCGAAAAAGATACTGGCGAGGAATCGAAATGAGGTTTTCCAATTGGAAGTAAGCATGATAGCGATACTCTGCAGGTGTCTTTACCCAAACCGTGTTTAACAAATCGTATTGTATTTCTTTCTAAGACTAAAAGCATGAAAAGTGCATACTTCAGATCAATGACGTATTCTTAACTGTCGTGGTAACCCCCATAAACTTTATTGGGACTTTTTCAACCAACATTCGTAAATCGTCTTCCTCTTCATAGTGACTCAGGTATTTCATTCCACAATATGAAGGATTTTCCGTTTTGTATGAGAAGTTATGATTAGATTCTTCACGATTGCTTGATTAAAAGCTTTGGCTTGAACAGGGTTTGAACCTACGTTGGCTTTTTTTAGTACTGAAAAGTCCAGCACGTTTCCCCTACTTCATATTCCCAACTAAAGACAGAAGCCATGAATTACTAAGTTCATAGCTAATCTTTGGAAATAGCCAACTTCGTCCTGTAAGTTTTTTAAACCAAAGTGTACGCTAACATTTCTTTATTCGTCGGCTTACAGACAAATTAGTGCCGACTAATATCCGAAATAAGAACAATCCAGATAAAATGAAAGAAATAATAACATATTATTTATTAATTTTGACGTTGAAGTTCAAAAGATATGCTTATGTGTATTATTATTATTATTAATAATAATAATAATAATAATATTAATAATAATAATACAGTGAAACATTCGATGACGGTTAGTTTTAAATTCTTCGCAGAACAGAATTCGATAGTATGGAAGTAAACTGTCTCAATAGTATAATATATTAAAAAGAACACTGACAACTTGATGTTCTTAAAGAAAAAAAACTTCTATAGCAGACGAGGCCAACACATCGTGGTCTTCTGTGAATGTTTCTGCTTAAACATTGTTCGGATGTAAGCCATTTTCTTATTACGAAGACAAATGAAGATTTCGACTCCACCCCCGAGCAAGTTAGGCGACGCCGGCAATTGGTCGGCGAGGATAGGGCCGACGACGGGTTTTGAAAGATTCCGACAAGGAATCGACGCTGGCTGACGGGTGTTGGGCGGGGTTACGCCCCAAGACCGACAAGTCTGGGACCGACGGAGGCCCGGGAATGGCTCGACAACCAAACATCACTCATGGATCGGCACCGACCTTACTCTAACTATGTCTCGACTACTAGTAATCATATCTATCCCC
>JAGDQP010036125.1:0-19215 GCA_022664845.1 Lepisma saccharinum | reverse complement strand
GTACTGTAGTAAAATTTTAAGTTGTTCATATGAGGCATTCAGTTAACTGTTGGGGTGAAGGGTGGCCTTTGTTTAAATATAATTATGGTTTAATTATTAAGACTAAAGATGCCTGAACAAACCGTCCTATATTTTTACAATGTCCCGCTGAGAGGCCCGTTTATGTGAAAGTTTCGTTGCACTAGTTTTACGGAAGGATACTGTATTTCCTTTCATACGAAAGTTTCAAACAAATGCTAATGATTTCTTCAATTTTGTAATCCACGTAGTACTTTCTTTCGTATAGCACACTAATTAGATTTGTACATTGCAATCGCATTTTTAACATATTGAGTGTTTTCACTTATTGTGCACTTCATTTTTTGGCATGCAGTCCTGGGTTGCATTATCTTCTGATTTTTTCTTTTTCTTTTTAGGTAGTAGATCTGCCTACAATTATTGAGAGTCTGAAAACAATTGATAACAAAAGCTTTTATAAAACGGCTGACCTTTGTCAGGTAAGATTGTTAATTCACTTAACTAAAGAGATAGTTGGGGCAATTCAAACAGTGTTATCCCATCATGAAGGTACCAAGTTAATGATTTTAAATTTGAGAAGTTCAGACATTGAGAAATAACTTATACTGTGCGTATCTGAGTTCCATTTCAGGCCCATAGCTCGGAAAGTATTTAATGTAAATGTTTGAAACAAACAATGAATGAACATGCAGTTTTGAATGATGGACTTGAAAAATTAGTGGTGTACAGGAAATATATTTGCGAGTAGTAAGTTGAAATTTCAAATATAAACTTTGTAGTTTTTCATCTCATTGGAACGTCCAAGAGAAACAACCTTTCAGGAAATAAATAAATATATATATATATATATATATATATATATATATATATATATATAACTAGCACAAAGGAAAGCCGGGAGAGCAATTTAAGAAGAATGAAGGAAAATACTTACAGTTTATAGTTTCGTATTAGATCACACACGTATTCACATATAAAAAGTCACTACTATATTTCGTGCATGCAGTTGCACGTTTTCAACTATAGAGGAAGAGAGCGAAGTTCACAAAGTATAAGATTGAAGAGACAGTGGCGACACGTAGCGGACGATGCATCGAAACTGGAGAACAACTGACTGTCGTAGCGCGTAGATTTTCGGAACTTGAAATAATAATAACTGTATAGCGTGTAAGTACGGGGTGGGATCGTGGATGGAAATGCAGAGGGAAAGGGAAGCTTAGAGTTATTGAAGGTTAAGGCCAGGTTTTATTTTCGCGCTCAAACCATGAATAAAGTCATTCTCCCACAGACGGCGTGTTGAGGTGCTGGTCTTAGGGGGTAAAATGTGGATTATGGCAATCAGGAAAGATAGATCAAAATTGGTATTGTGGGACTCTGTGAGCAAGAAAACTGGGGCATCCGGTTTGTTGTTAGTACAGAAGTGACGATGGTTATTAATATGAATGTTGAGAGCACCACCTGTTTCCCCCACATAAAAGGCATCACAGAACTTGCAGGTTAGGATGTATATAACATTAGGGGTGTGGCATGTACCCTTGGGATTGAGGGTGTACCGGCCATTAGCAGCATCGATAGTGATTGTGGGAAAAGTGATGAAAATAAAGCAGATCGTACATCTGGGTCTCTGGCATGTATGGGTGCCGGTTTGGGGTGGTGGCAAGTAGGGATTCGTACGGATCAAGATGTTTCTAAGATTAGGTGGATGTTGAAAAACTAATGTAGGTTTGGTGGGGAATATTGATCTTGTGTCTGGGTCCGATTGTAGGATGTGGAAATTAGAGTGTGCAACTGTATGCACGAAATATAGTAGTAACTTTTTATATCTGAATATGTGTGTGATCTAATACGAAACTATAAGCTGTAAGTATTTTCCTTCATTCTTCTTAAATTTCTCTTATATATATATTGCCCCGATTTAGCGGTTATGATAACTCATTTTGATGGGCGGTATTGCGTCAACAATTTTGTCAATTGCCAATAACTCGTACACACTGAGGTGTGGAGCATTCATAAATATGTGTATGCAAAATTTAGTTATGGTGTATAGGAAAAGTGTGTCGTAAGAAAATCATTATAAAGGGGTTATCTTGAGAATTGTAAATCTAAAGTGGACCAATTACAAATTACACTCATTTTGCGAGGTGGTTGCACTAATGAATATTAAGATTTAAAGTTTTCAAGAGCTACTAAAGAATGTGGCCAGTTTAAGATTTGCCAAGTGTACTATTTTAAAAATAAAATTAAAAAAATACTGTACTTTACTGGGTACCATATACCTAGCATCATTAAAAGTATTTCCTAATACTTTTTTTTAAATTTTATCATAAATGGTACATAACAAAAATATATCAGCACGCCTCACAGGTTCCCCATGACTTTACTTGTGTTAAGATACATATAATATATATATATATATATATATATATATATATATATACTATCATGATTAATGAGTATGTAAATTGGTGTTCTGTTGTTATTATATTTAAGACGTGCGTGTAGACCAGTTATTCTCAAACTTCTTTAACTCGCACTACCTTGTTTCAGTGTATGTTGTACTACTGCACACCCGTAAAATAGATGTCAGCACTGCGCTAGAACCGTTACCCTATCAAGGTTCATTAGGCGAACCAGTTCGAGAAACGTAAATTCTCATATTTCAAGTCCTTAATACAGATCCATAGTTTTCGTTGATGTATTATTAAAAAAATATATAATTATTGATTCAATAATTTTAACCATACAAGTCTGCATTATTTATAATGTGTTTGTTTGTATATTAATCGAAAACGTTAAAAATACTTGTATTCTGTTTATTTATTTATTGTTTTTCTGTTTTAATTAATAAATATATATTTGGTGCTTGAGTCAGTGGTGTATACGAACAGGCATTAGTTTATGATGCTGGGAACTGTAGAATATTTTAATGTTTGTTGTAGATGTTGATCTGCAAAGAGGAGGATGACCAAACAACAACAGACGAAGAATCTCCTACGAAGGCGAAAAAGAAAGATCCAAATAAAGTGGATAAGAAGTTCCTCTGGCCTCATGGAGTTACACCACCGCTAAAGAATGTTCGACGGCGAAGGTTTAGGAAAACTCTCAAGAAAAAGGTAAATTTGAATTTGATAATTTATGGCCTTGAGGCATCTCAGGTTCAGGCCGGGATAGGGTGTGAGAAGATGATGTTTGGAGATAGTCGGCCAGGACTCAGTTAGTAGGTACCATCCCCGTATTCGACTGGGGAAAATCCTGGAAAGAAATTAAAGCCCACTCAGAGGGATGGAGATGGATAAAACCTTACAAATATTCAGCTTCCATTATAGGTCTTCCATAGTTTCTACCCACCAGAGTCCAGAACTTCCAGTTTCTTAACGTTTCCATGGTAATGAGACAACTTATTCGCGTACTTCACCAAATGATCTAAACAGGGTTAAACAAGACCTCAGGGGGAAAACTTCGGGAGGTGGAAAGAAAATGAATAATTGTCAGCAAATCAGAAACGGCACATTGGATGAAAAATCCGTGTCCGAAAATTTATTTCTAACAACATGGTGGATATTAGGAGTAAAAACACGATGTCACCATGTTGTCAGGATTGCCAACCTGGTATAATATTTTTTTTTCCAAATGGTACTACGTCGAATTATCGGGTATTTGTCATCCCCTGGTAATGATAAATAACATATGTAAAGCACACTCTCCAGTGTTGTAAATTATGGATAAGACAGAAGGATTTTCGCGATCTTAGACATTTTCCTATGATATTTCATGTTGTGTCGTATCCATAATCTCCTGATGTCCACCATGTTATTAGAAACAAATTTCCGGGCTCGGGGTTTTCATTCAATGTGTCGTTTTTGATTTATTGAGAATTATTAATTTTCTTCCCAACTTGGAGCCTCGACTTTGGGCTTCAAGTTGGAAACGCTGTATCTCCAAAACGAAGCAGAATTTCACCCATGTTCTCAGGAACTATTTTGCTTGTTTTGATGTCAGAAATCACCTCCCGAGGTCTTGTTACACCATGTATATCTCATGAACCACAAGGTGTTGTTGGAAAACCCTTGGCTAGACAGCTCAGAGCCGCCGAATCTCGATTGGTGCAATAGGCCAGTGTTGCCAACCTAGTTTTCTGATATCCATGTATTTTTTCCATATTCCATTTTGTTGGACGTATCCGCACCAAACGGCATAAAAATTATTCGACATAGTAGATAAACACTGCGTGTCCCCGTCCTCAAGCACCCCAGTTGTCAGTATTGCCAACCTATTTTAAAATCTTCAGTTTTTTTAAATTTGTGCCATACCGTTACAGATATCCTCAGCAAACTTGTCATAGACATTATTTGACAGAATAGAAAAAATACTGTTTATTCCCCCGTCTCTGAACCCCAGTTGTCAGTATTGCCAACCTATTTTATAAAATGAATGTTTGTGCGTGTGAGATGGTATCAAGGGATTGTCCGAGCCTTCGCGATCGTTAGTAGAATTGTAACGCTTAATGGTGTAATTATATTTAAAGGAATCTTTCATTTTAGAATCAAATAAATATAAACTATTCTCGTGTATAAAAGTCTCGTGATTTTGACTTTTTTTTTTCAACTATCCTATTAAGTATTTTAAGTACTGCATGAAAGCAGTAAAAAAATAAAGGAACAGAAATAAGACATTCCACATCAAAATGACCCGCAGGAGCTGTTGCCGTTTTCTTCAGCATCTCGTGTAATTTTCTGTTTTTAAAACGAGTATCATAGCAAAATCTTCTGCCAAACATCCTTCATTTAACAGCACCAACCTTGCATAACCCTTCATATTGCTAAAAGACTAACCAAGTGAACACAACAGCAAAGGTGACTTGCCTTTATGGGTACACACATGCACTGGATTCAGCCACATACTTCGCCTGAGCCAAAGATGTTAAAAGTTCACAAATAAATTCAAATTTAGCCACGTACATATGATATTATTGTTATAAACCCTGCTGTCTATGTGGTTATGTGCTGTGCATCTAGAATATTTCATCCATGTTAAGTGTTGCTGCATTTGTCTTAAACAAGTCCTTTTTGTGATGCAGCTAATAGATTATGTATATCGAAGTATTTTATTTCCATGTTAGTGCCGTATGTATTCTTTTTCATTCGCGTATATAAGTAACAGCCGTAATCTTTGATCCTATTTCGAGAAATGTACTTGCAGTCATACGCGATAAATTAATAAGCGGGCTGTTCTCAAATACTATACAAGACAGGTCATGAAGAGATTAGTGGATTTCTGGAAGAAACCATTAGCAATTATAGTGCACCTGAGTTAGTAGTTATTTCTTCGTAGCCGTGTCGTGGGCAATAACTTAGAACGCCGTCTGATTTCCATTAATACTTCATTTAAAAATTGAAAGCTGTTTTAAAAGGTACGTAGAAAAACATTTGTGAAATGGATTTTGTTGAAAATGTTTTTCACATTTTTCATCTAGTTTTGTTAATTTGAAAACGCCTAATTATTTATGAAGTTGAAAGTCTACTGTAATACTCTGTCAATAGGTCAATAGTATGTAGGACTTGTACATATGTTAAAAAAAAAGTTACCTGTTAGAGAAACCGTAACAAGGATACTATCTTTTGTTTTTCTCATGAGGCAGTGTACATTCTCCTGTCAATTAAGTCAGTCCTTCAGGTGCGTGTGAGTAGCAATTTATATCCTAATCGCGGCGTAGCTTCTAAGGAAAGGACCTATTAACGTGGAATTCTAACCATGCTTGGATTCGAATTCAGGACGTGGCACGGGTCACGGAAAAACATGTAATGCCACTATGTCATTAGAGTGGCACTTTCTCACTACCGTATTTTTTTTCTATAAAAGCTGGCTTTGCAAAAGTTCCAGTCAGTTCATAATTATTTTGGTACATAGCTAAAAGGAATATGTCATGTTCCAAGTAGAATTTGGAAGCAGAGTGCGGAACAGTGTACAGTTGTAGTGTTGATTATGTAGGCACGAGGTACATACCTGAAAGAGTCAGACAATCTATTCAATCATGTATGCAGTAATTTAAGATATAGGAAGACAAATGTTTCTATGTTTTAGTCATATATTTCCCCAGTATTATTTTAATGTACACTTAGATTGATAGAAGATTTTCGACACATTTTGTAAGTTCGAGAAATTGCGTAATGATCCTATACCGAACCGTCATACTATGCAGATTTTAATTATATGATTCACATAATTCTGCTTGTCCTGTCATTTTGATTCATTGCTAGGTTAAGGACATTTTCACTGAATCACAGTGTACATTCAAACGTTTTCTGTATAAGATCATGTTCGTTAATGTACGTTCTTCTTGAATATTTATGGTATTATTTGTAGTATGTGGAAGCTCCTGAAATCGAGAAAGAAGTAAAGCGCCTTTTGCGAGTAGACAACGACGCTGTGAATGTAAAGTGGGAGGTAATTAACGAAGACGATGAGAAAATTAAGCAAGGAATGGTGAAGGAAGAGGGAGGAACTACAACAACAAAGGATGGAGATACTTCGTTAGAAACAAGTAACCAACTCAGTGGAGGATTCGGTAAGTATTACCTTTAGCTCTAGAACCTCAGGTTAATTGGGTAAACAAGTGTAATAACTGGACAATCTTAATTTATTTCTAGATGACAGTTAGTAAAATAACCTTCTTACACATAGTCGGGATAACCAGTCCCCCAAGTCGTTGATTTGTGATATGCACTAGGGAGATTACCGGTTTGAACACACAGGGCACCCTAGAAATTTGAATTCTGCTTAAGGCCTTCCGGCAACTTTGTTTCAGGCCAAATGGATGATGATGAGTATTTGGTGGAATGAAGAAAGTAGAAGGAAATGGGAGAACTCCGAAAAAACACACACACACACACGGTGTTTCTCTACCACAAAACACTTGACACAAGCTGGGATCGGACCGAGAACCTCACACACCACTGTGGTCGCAGGCACACATTGCACAACTTTTCTACCTTCTTCTGATATACCTATACTCTATTCACAATTTTTTTACAGGTCCAAATAAACGTATACATACAGAAACACTTTTCAAAACAAAGGAAAAAAGCCCGTTCGTTCTGACGAAGACCTCTGGAAGAAGCCGAAAAGGGCTTCCGGAAGGAATTGTTTTAGTATCAGAGAAAACAATGACGATTTATATTTTCAAAGTAGGAATATTTTTTGGGGGGAAAATTGTCCTTCGTCTGTTACGTGTTTTCACTAAGTTCTCGTGAAAACATTCACCTTTTAATTAATTATAAGATACCCTACGCGTTTCGCTTCATGTATTGTACAGCTTTCACAAGGAAGCATCACCTATGCTAACACTAAGAATAAGAAGATGGCCTCCATTATTAATGTAGATATGTATATTTCAATCCCAATTGACCTTGTTATTTCTTGTACAAGGGTGTTCATGGCCAAAAACATTTTTTTTTTTCATGTAGAAATGGATGAAATTTCTAAGTTGATCGAAATATGAATTTACGCCATTTATATCACACCGATGCTAAATTTGACTTCCTGTTTCACAGTCTCTGTTCTATTCATCCCAAAATTAAATTCACTCATGTAAAAGAGCAATTTGGTAAGATCATTTACCTAGATTTATCTATTATAAGATTCTAAACTTTGGTAAACAGGAAACTTTATTCTGGCACAGTATACTCCCACAAAGAATTTCTTCTCATCCAAGGCTAACGTTAGGGAAAGCTTCCTCCTCGAACACACAGGCTTTGTTCTAGTGAAAATGATTTGGCCAAAGAAATAAATTAATTTTTTTCCTTTGGGTACAGCTGTGGACAAAAGTACTGTCGTATGTCTTTACAGAATATTTTCCAAATTTGCAAAGGCATTAGCTAACGAAAATTAGCATTAGGTTTAATAATTCCCATTGCGTTACAAAAATATCACTCTTCGCGATAAAACGAGGTAACTATTCAACTTGGTACAAATTTTGGACTTTTTTTAGTCGAAAAATCATATGTTTGCAAATAGCGTCCTCATTTAGCTACATATCAGAACAATATTTTCCTCAGATGTACGTCATGTGATTGTGCATATCAAATTTGCACAATGTTCCAAAATATTTATTTTTAAAAATAAGAAAATTCAGTTATAGACATGTGACAAAATCTTTGTCCATAACTGTACCAAGAATTGATATAGCAACAAAATTTTAGGCGATTGGCATGATTCAGCCAAAAATTCAAACAGTAAAAATTCTCATAGACAATAGAAATCATATTTAGACATAAACGGGGAGAGTAAAGTTATAGTTATATACGAAGAGAGAGATTTACAATGTAAGCGTTATACTGATTTTCCTTTGTTTGAATCATTTGTTTTTCAACATTAGATAAATAAATAACGTATTTTTCCTTTGTTTCAGCCGAACATGATATATTTGGTGAGCCAGTAAGTGACTCGGAAGAGGAAGAGGAGAACACCAATATCAACATAATGGAGTTGGAAGAAGAGAACAGCCGTTTGTCTGCTGAAGATAGCAGAATGTCAGATTCTACGCTAGCCACGTCACTGCAGGTTCGTTTCTTTTCCCAATGTATACCAATTCACTTCTCCCGTGGACATTCGTAATTACCTTATTTACTCGCTTATATTACGCCCCTCGCTTATATTTCACACGTGGCGCTTAATGAGAATTCGGAAAAATCATATGTAGTCATAAACGGGGAGGGTAAATTTAACTATCCCATCTCCAATCATCAGAGAGGCGGCAGTGCCTCAGTGATAGAGTATTTACCTCTGATGTGTGCGATCCTCAGCTCCTGCCATGTGGCTTTGTGATGGACAAACTCTGAATATCGTGTGCGTGGGTTTTCTCGGGGTGCTCCCGTTTCCTCCCACTTGCTTCATTTCTCCCATCGTCATCTATCCGGTCTGAGTGAAAAGTTGCCGAGAGGCCTTAATTTATTTCAAAATTCAAATTCGGAATGTCAGTTACAGAAGTGTTCCAATTATCAGATTCAAAAGGTTTTCAAAGTAAAGAAAGTATACATTTATAAATCTATAAAGTCTAATTTTAATGCTTCGTATAGGTTTAGTTGCTTAGACATATTTCAAATTGCATTAAAAGTGGCACTTTTCAACACGTTCATTTTCATGCGAAGTTCTCATGAGGTGGTGCTTTATTGTAATCATTAATGTTTGATTTTTTTTTTTTTTTTTTTTTCCTCCTCTGTATGAGCTCAACTATTTTCTAGTGGATTTATATTTGGGCTATTATCAGACTAGGGAAAGACCATTTTCTTTGATGAATCGTATCGCTTTGTGCCTCTGAGGCACGGAGTTCCCTCGTGCAGGAAATAAACGATCATTTGCACAATGCCACTCCTTAATTCATGAGATTAAGTAGTTTTTCAATCCCTCTAAATACTGTTCTTGGCGCATTATGCCTTCGACAGTATAAAAACGGGCTAGCCTATTGGATGAAATCATACCCCGTACCATGACGGATGTTAGGTGTTTTAGTAGTTTCCCGTCCGATTATTGTACGTTATCTCATCAGAGTCCGGATTCATAGGTTTTAACCTAATTTACCTCTTAACATTACTATTGTAACATATATTGTCGTTTGAGTAATTTCTTAACCAAATATGCTAATCCTATAGATCTTAAATCGGCTAAAATGATGTTAGATCGTAAAAGAGGCTAAATTGAACATTTCAGAAAAAAAAAGAGAAAAGTTGGCATTAACATATGAAACTTATATTGTTAATGGGAAAAATGTACACAAATGTGCATTTGCTTTCAACTTTGTTCCATTTTAGTTTGGCTTGAGCCAAAGTTACCTAAAGGCCTTCAATTCAATTCAATTCACTTGAATTCTTGTTTTCGTTAGGTGTGTGGAAGTGAATTTAGAATTTAATTTTAAGGCCTTTAGGCAACTTTGGCTCAGGCCAGATGGATGATGATGGAATGATTGGTGTAATAAAGAAAAAGAAAGGAAACGGGAGGACCCCGAGAAAACCCACACACATGGTGTTTGTCAAGCACAAAGCCCACATGGCATGAACAAGGTTTGAACTGACGACCCCAAGCGCCAGAGGTAAGCGTTCTAACCATTAAGCCGTCGCGGCCCCGGCGTGTGGAAGTCTTACAGAGTTCATGGTGGTGGTATGTACTGTGAAGCTGGTAATTGCATGGCATTGTACATTGTCTGCGTTAACAAACTAAAATTATTCATTTTAATACAGCTTAACAGTGAATGCAGCGTTAAAAAGAAATTTAATTGTTGCTATGATCACAAGAGATTACGGTTTCAGATTTAATGTAAAAAAAGCAGTGTAGTATATAGAGGAGGTTATTTGTGAGTGGTGCTCCAAGGTGATTTTGTATGGTAATCTTTAACTGAATATTGAGGAAATCGGAACTTCGAATATTAATATCCTAAAAAATGAAGAAAAACTTGGCGTTTGCTTTATGTTCAGTAAATCGTTAACATACTAAGGATTACGTGTTTGCAGTTAAAATGTATTTGCTACTTAATATCACTTTAATGCAAATATTTCTCAGTTTAATACATGTATGGTAAAAAAAATAAAATCCTAAAATGGGCTAAACCAACTTTTTATAAAGCCTAAAACGATGTTTATAAGATCCTAAAAATCCGGACCGGAATATCCTAGTTATATGCCGCATGACTTGACGCTTTGTCCTGGTGAACGAAAAGTTATGGCGGTAAGGCGGCTCCAGAATGTTCTGGTATGCGTTGATTTTCGTCTTTTTCCACTCCGCGTAGGGCAGATTTTCCATCGTTGGGCGGATTGAAGTAGCAACCAAGGTTTCGAGCCCGCTCCGGGTTCATTTTCAAGGTACAAGCTTTTGGCGTAAATGAAAGGAGAAAACAGAGGGATGGAGATGGCTAAAACTTACTAATGATCAGCTTCCATTCTTGGTTTAGTATCATCTTTTCCTCCACAAATTAGCAAGGCTGGATCCACATCACTTGACATATCGTTTCGTACGATGCTGGAATGGATGCACAATAGTAAGTTAGCATCTCCATTCCTGTGTGTTACCTTCTATTTACGCCAATAACTTGTTCCATGAAAATGAACTCGGAGCTGTCTCAAAAGCTTAGAGAACAACTTTCGGCTGTTTCTTTTTCCTCTCGATGACATGTGAAGGACTACCCCAATGAACCCCAATATTGAGCAGTTATGTGATTTAGGGTTACTGGTGAACATTTCACTGTCTATTGCCATTTCTTTCCGTGTCTGGGGGTTCCTGCACAGCGCCAATGACCTCACTTTTCGAAATTAGTCACGACATGGCCTTTAGGCATCTAAGGCTCAGTCCGGGATAGGGTAGGGGAAAGGATGTGGGAAGGTGTCGGATAGTGCCTATGTTGAAGATGCCATCTCGGCATTTGCCTGGTGTGACTAAGGAAAGACTTCTGTCAGGATGGGCAGCCGCTGGGATCGAACCCACGTCCTCTCGAATGTTACGCCAACGCTTTTCCACTGATCTACAGCGACTCGATACTCGAAGTACCAGCAAGAACAGGGTTACACGTCTTGTTACAATTCAACATAGCATTGATTCCTTTATTAGACACTCTGAAAACCTTAGCCGTATACTGTTGGCTATAACTATAACCAAAATCGGCAAGGGCACAAATGTAACCCTCCCAAAAGCAAAAGGTCGCAATTTTTTTAGGCATTGGACCACACACAGACACTGCAGCATTATTCCATGGTTTGTAAGTGTAAAACAAATGGCTATCTAAAGATATAATTTTATTTTGTGAGTTGTTCGTGATGGTGACAATACAGGTAACATATTTTGAAAAGACATTGTTCTAATTAAATATAGTTCGGAATTTATGGAAGCTGGGTATAGCACTTTTAGTAAGCGGTTAAGTATCTTTCTATAGGAATCTTAAAGAAGTAGGCGTTCCTATTGAAAACTGGCTTGATCTTACTCAGGATAGAATCATGGCGAATGTTTGTTACTGCGGCGATGTACTTGCAAATTCCTGAAGCCATAGAGTTAGTTAGTATTCTTCTATGAAGAAAGAACTAAATTAAGAATCTACTCGTATATAATACAATGTGCATTACTTATTGCGTGGATACGAAAGAGGAGCTAACAACGTTATTGTGAAGTAGTACATGTTTACCTGAGTGTTAGTAGTGGAATTGTTTGCTCTTAAGTAGAGAGCAATAATTTATTATTCTAGCACTAACCTAACAATAACAGGTGCACCAAATTAAACTAACATATGCCATGTACTTACGCTGTCTTAATTCAATCGAATCGTAGTGGAATTTAAAGTAATGCCAAGTATGGCGTATTTTAACAGCAAGATCATCAACCTAACCGTAATAAGCAAGTTGTAACACGTACTGCCTGCAAAGACATTTCTGTTGTATGCAGACATACTACTACCTAGTAAAACTTTGGTAAACTTTATTTTTATATGGGCCAGTCTAGTAACTTTGGACTTCGGTCCGTCACGATTCACCTTTAGCTGTTGAAATCCACACCCATGCCGGGAATCGAACCCGGGACCTTCGAGCCGATGGCCTACCGCCACAGACCGTTCGGCCGGCACTATTACGTAGTGTCGAATTTATCGTCGTAAACATGAACCTTCTGTAAACAAGTCTATTGGAGTTATGAATTTTGCGCTCGTAGCAAATAAATATGTATAAATTCTTGTGAACAATCTTTCGTAGTTTGATTTTCTTCTTTTTTTTTTTTTTGACTCGTACATTTTGTATTCACAAAACTACCTATTTTTAACACTTATATTAATCCAGTAATAAAGTGTATTTTCTGGTGGCAATTGCTTTCGCTTGCAGTGTAGAATGAATTAGGGAGAATATTTTTTTTGCATTTAAAAGTAGTGTTTATGTAGTGAATATGTTTCTTTTGTACAGGATCCACTAGATTCAAGACCGCCCCTAGTGACCCAATTCAGCAAGGAGATGTTTAGTGCGAGGGCACCTTATGAACGGCCTTCCAAACCTTCGTCTTCAGTAAAACAGGAGCCATCAGAGATGAGTGAACCTAGTTATTCTTTGAAGCAAGAACCTCTGGGAATTGATTTTGATATTAAGAATGAAATGTCAGAAGGGGAAGATTATCATGGAGGACAAATGCCTAAAGGTATACCAATCTTTCGTGTATGTGTATTTACGTTGTTCAATTTGATGCTTCGTTCAGTAGGTGGCACCACCATCTCTCTGTTTACTATTACCTCTGTTCTAAAGTCACGTGTGGTGTCCTTTTTCTTTCTGCTCATTCGTGTAATGGTCATTAGGTGCATTCAGTTAGTTGTGTATCAAGAATGTGAAAACTTATTATCCATTCCTCGTAGTCTAGTTGTTACGGTCACGATCTTAGGATCGGCACTGGGGAGACACGCAAGTTCGAATCCTGCTGCCGGCGATTCTGACGTAAGTTTTCAGCGGTTCCCTTAGTTTCAACAGCGAATGGCTTTATTTCCCTTCCTTGCTCCTGAAAATGTGCTCGTCGATCTCTCAGACATGTGACGGGCTTAGGCCATAGGTGCCTGATCTGCTTGTAAATTTAAGCTGACATTTAACATGAGAACAACTTGTCGCATTTCATGCTTTTAAAGCCTCAAAAATAAAATAACCCTATAAACGTCGTATATTCTGCAATATCCCGATTCTCCCACTCGTTCCCATTTTCTGAAGACCATTGTTCAGTGAGAATAAGGAGAAGAGGGTTTCAGTTTGTTGTAGAATTTAGAAACCGAGCGAAACAGTTCACTAGTTCTTGCTTTACGCCATGGTGTGGTTCTTCCCAAAACGTTCAAATTTTCGCAGATCCTTTGAGCAGCGACATATACTCGTAATAAACACTGAAAGAGTAGTTCACATTGTCTCATTCTAAAGCTTCTATCCCAGAAATTCAGGATCAAAATGACAAGCCGTTCCACTCATAAATTAGCCTTCCCGACCTTCCGTTCAGCCCTTAACCAAAGATAATAATATGTGAATGCTAGAAATTCTCACGTATACCTCGATAGTAGTGACGGTTGCGGCCAGTCCTGGTACCTTCAGTTTCTAACCAAGGCTGTTCTAACATAAGGTATGCCATTTTGCCAAGAACATGAAGCGAAACATCACAGCATAGTCCCGTCTAGTTAACCTACGTACTCCAATCAAAATCATTGTTTTCGGCTAACAAGCTCTCTAGGTATGTCGCCTTGGTTACTCATTTGTTTTAGGCTTCATTCTTTCTCTGCGCATGAGATAGCTACAAGCAGATCCTCTATTAGAACATCCTTGTTCCTAACCAACCAACTGTCATTCTTTATCTACGTAACTGAACGAAGAAGAATTGTAAGTACCTTGGAAGAACTCTTTTACCCCGTACAGACGAAAATGGATATAAAATCAAGAGAAAAGAAAACATAAGTTTAGAAGGCAAAGATGAGATAAAGAGCAAAGAATAAAAAACTTTGTAAACTTTATTTTTATATGGGCCAGTCTAGTAACTTTAGACTTCGGCCCGTCACGATTCGCCTTTAGCTGTTAAAATCCACACCCATACCCCTGCCGGGACTGGACCCCGGGACATTCGAGCCAATGGCCTACCGCCGCAGACCGCTCGGCCGGCAGCAAAGAATTAGACTATAAACCAATATAGAAGATAAACAATATTAAATTTATGAAACATAACGACTATTATGGTCGAAAACTTCATTGACATCTTAGCCGATGAAAATTAATATCCCGCCAATGGCATTTCTCGGTGGTATCACGTGATCTTAAACTTGTGCTACCATCTGATGAGTATCGTGGAGGATGGAATTTTTGTATACGATGCAAGATTCACATCTTATTAATTATTATCTTTGCCTCTAACCCTTTCAGTGGCGAGACTGTTGAGACTCACCATTGTGGAGTTTTTTTTACTTTAATTCCCAAAATCTAATAAGAATATTAATTAATTTAATTACTGAACAAAATTAGATTTTTACCAGAAATTGTTTTCTAAAGAATTCTGAACTAATTACAAATCTCTGTGGAATAGTTCGAAACATACCACTGTAGTCCTGCAAATGCAGAAACTTCTAAAACAACAAAAAAGGGTTCAGTGGGCATCATTTCCGAAAACACTGGAGTCCTGAGTAAAGTGTCTGTAGTCCTTTATTGTATTTTTCCATATGCGGCATCGACAGAAATGTGACAATAAAGGAGAGCATTTCTTTCCGTGAAATATCTTGTTACTTGTGTACTCTTGTTCTTGGTTTATGACATAGTGTTGATTGTAAGCAAAGGAATTCGTAGTAACTTCCGTACAAGAGAGTAGAGCGATAGTGGTGCCGCCGCCGACGCATCAATTTTGAAACAATTGACTATGGCATAACGTGTATGTTTCAGGATGGGATAGTGTAAGGTTATGTATTGAAAATGTTGTGCAAATGGCGGAGGGGGAATGAAGGGACATGGAGGGTTTAAGAGTTATTACTGGTTTAGGCCAGGTTTCATTTTTGCACTGAAACCATGAATCAAGGCTTCTTCGCACAAGCGGCGTGTTGAGGTGTTGATCGTAGGAGGCGGAATGTGTATTATAGCAACACTGAAAGACAGATAAAAATTGGTGTTGTGTTATTGTGTGTGTAAGGAGACTGGAGCATCTGGTTTGTTGATGGCGTAAAAGTGACTATGATTGTTAATGTGAATGTTCTGTTTCCCCCACATAAAGGCATCACAGAATTTGCAAGTTAGGGTATAAATTCCGTTTTACATGTGGCATGTACCCGTGGGTTTTAAAGTGTAGAAGTATTGATAGTGACCGTGGGAGAACTGATGAGAGTGGAGCAGGTCATACCTCTGAGTCTCTTGCAGATGTGGGCGCCGGTTGGGTGTGGTAGAGGGAAGGATTGTACGGACCAAGGTGTTCCTAAGATTGTCGGGGAGGTGCTGAAAACTCATCTAGTTTTGGTGGACGTCTAGAATACTGATCTTGTGTCTGGGTATAGTTAGAGAATGTGAAAATGAGAAAGTAGGATTTGTTTGATCTTGCTTAGTTTAGGATGGAACTGGGTGATTAGAGTCTGTGGAATCGGATTAGTGTTGGAAGTGTGGACGGGGGTGAATGGGTAGTCTCGGTTGACTAGAGCTCCCGGGTGGCGTTGGTTGTGCGTTTCAGTTGCGGAGGTGGTGGAATTCAGTTGATTTTGCAACACGGCCGTTCCGTAGTACCACTTCTCTTTGTTCTTTTCCACTCGTAGCATGTGACCACGCTTTGGCGAAACGTTGCAACCGATTTTGTGCGTGTCTGAAGTTACCGTCCTTCTGCGTCTTCATTTTAAAGTGTGACTACACCCGGCAACCCTGGGAAAAATAGAAAATCAATGCTCCTTCCTTTCGCTATTTTCATGTAATGGACAACTGACAATCAGGACTCGCACTTGAAATTTCAGGGTTTCCTAACTGTTCAGAGATATCAGTTTGGAGTATTAAACAAGGTGAAAAAATACTTATAACTATTGTACTTTTAAGGTAATAAAGCTTTTGTTTTATTTTTTCAGCTGCAATGATTAGAGCAAGACTGGAAAACCTGCAACAGCAGCTAGCAGAGTTAAGATCTAAACGACAGCAACAAGAAATGGAATTACTTAATATTGAAAATCTTGCATTGAGGCAACGCTTTCAAGAAATCTTGGATTCACTTCTGAACGAACAGCTTCAGAAGGAGCAAGAGGTTTGTGGGTTTCATTTCCACTTTGGTGTACGAACAACGAGCTGTTGGAAACAAGAAGTAGTACGAACTATAGTAGAAATGGTTACTAGAATAACTTTGAAACAAATTTAAATGAAGAAGTAAATTATCAGTTATAAACAATGGGTTCCATCTAAAGAACACTAAAACTTGTGGATGAACGTATTAAATGTTTCTATCATTTTAACATAGCTTATGCTCGAAAATGCGGAGATATTGGAATCAGGCATCGTTGAATACTAAGAACTCATGCCTGTTTTTATACTGTGCTTTCTACATATATATCGCCTTTAGATAGCAACTTCTTTGCGCCAGTAGTTTCATTCAGTTTTTTTTTTTTTTTCTGGACTTGCTTCCTCTGATGGAGAAAGTTGGTCTTTTAATCTACTGTTTATCTTGAAAACACTTATCGATGGCCTGCTAATAAATGTCAGGGCCTTCTGACTAAACAGGTAAAAAAATATGGAATTTATCAACTATTTAACGGAGTGTTAAGTGACATTGTATTCCTGTCTTGCTTGCTGATTTGCGCTCTACTTCAGTTGTTGGACATCTACGAACCTAAAAGCGGGAATTCAAGCTAGGAGAAACAGTGGTCTTAAAGATCGAAAGAAACCTCTAGTATATAAAAGTTCTGGTACAATTTATAAGAATGTTCACAAAGCATATAGAAAACAACCTTTTAAGTACATTTAGCATGTATTTCTTAGGTTTTATTTCTTTCTTTTTTCTTTTTGTTTGGTGCACCCCATGACTAGAGTATAATTCGATTAGCTATAATAACTGGAAAGTTTGCAAAAGTTTTTTTTTTAACCAAGCTCCTGAACTGTAGAAACAAAAATGTAAATACAAAAGTTGTGTGTCCACGCTATCCCAGCCACATTCAGGTATTTATTGTCCGCACATTTTTTCCGGAAAGTTGCTGCGTGAGTGGTAAGCTTTATGAATGTATGTAAGCCGTTTGTGAACCCAATATTGTGGTAGCCTAGTTTTACTGTCATGATGTCATAATAAAAGCTGACCACGAAATTTGTTGAAAATCAGCGGGTAGTTCAGGTATTGGGAGCCAATGGCGTGCTCTAACCAATTTGTTCACTTGTTCAACCAGGCCTTCGGTTGCATGAGGCTTCGTCCCTTGATCCTTCCTCAAAATGGACAGTGTCGGAACGTACAATACTATGATCACAAAGGACCGGCATTTCCGAGCGGGTTTCCGCACACATTATTTGTTTTGCATTCAGGGAACAGTTTTCTTCGAGAAAGGTTACAAAAAGTTGTACTCCGTCATAGCAAATGCTTGAATGCGAGCGAGACTACATGGAAAAGTGGAATAGATATCGTCACCTTGGAACCAGTAGGTACTATGTCCACTTTTGCTACTATTGAGAAAAAACAGTTTTAAAGTTCGAACTTCCATTTAAAGTATATATAAATTCATTGCATTTCTAATATTTCTACCCACTTAGCAGTCGTTTTGAGGGATATTATTTTTGGGGTTTATGCCCTTCAGTTCAAGGTCTTTGACTGCAGTGTTAACTCCATTTTGCCAAAAAGTGGACATTGTACCTTCTGGTTCCAGGGTGACGATATGTACGTAACTTTTGTTTGTATTATATTATTCCTTTGTCAATCTTGTTTTTGTTTCTGGTCACCGTAACTTTAATAAAAGTAGTACTCAACATAAAATGATAAACAAAAATTGCATAGAAACATTAATAGAACGGCAGGTCAGTAATTGTTAAGTAATTTACATAGATTTGAATTTCATGTTCTGAATTATATGAAAATCTGTTGCCATCTGTGAATTGTAGAAGTTAATATTCTAGTCAATATTTCAAATGAACGTAAAACGATATACAACGTAATTCACATCAGTTCGTCATTACTGAAAGAACATGGTGATTTCATTAATGTCGCTCTGTATGGCATAACTTCGGAATACCCTCCTGCCATATCAGTGACGGGTCCAGATTAGGGCTGTCAATATCCGGATAATTTGATATCCGATTAATCGAACAATTCATTGTTCGGATATTCGAAATCCGATTATTCGAATAATTTTCATTATCCGAATAATTATTCGGATAACGGATAATTGAACATTATTCGAATAAACGGATAATTGAACATTATTCGAATAAACGGATAATTGAACATTATCCGAAAAACGGATAATTGAACATTATCCGGATAAACGGATAATTGAACATTATCCGGATAAACGGATAATTGAACATTATCCGGATAAACGGATAATCGAATATTATCCGAAAAACGGATAATCGAACATTATCCGGATAAACGGATAATCGAACATTATCCGAAAAACGGATAATCGAACATTATCCGAAAAACGGATAATTGAACATTATCCGAAAAACGGATAATTGAACATTATCCGAAAAACGGATAATTGAACATTATCCGAAAAACGGATAATCGAACATTATC
>JAGDQP010036124.1:8276-19215 GCA_022664845.1 Lepisma saccharinum | reverse complement strand
GACAGATCTACTACAAAAATATTATATTCTAGACGTTAGGCGGCACTTTCCCGGCTTGTGGTAGATGCACTCAAACTGTAGATATGCGATATGTCCCTAGCGGACCTGAAAAGAACCTTCGTTGCTGCTGCGTAAATTCTTAAAATATGTCATGCACTTACAAATAGGGGCGTAGCTACAATGCTGTAAGCCCCTGCATTGCTGGGGGAGGGCACTGTCCAGGGTGACTCACAGGTAAGAGGTGAAACCTGGGGTAATGGCAAAGTCAACAAATTTTAGAAGAGAAGTCGGCTCAACGTTCGATTAAAAACATTTCACAATTTGTAAGAATGAAGGAATTTTTATGCCTGGACAGAAATTTTCACACAGCCTGGAGAGAATCTCAATCTTAGATATCTCTCAGCATTGGTATGCAGAGTTGGTGAATTTTTTTTTTCTATATGCGGCAAGAATTCGCTGAAATTACATGTGGGAGAGGCTGCTAGAAAGACTCTAGAAGTTCATTGTAGTGGTAGCCCCAAAATTCCTATACAGAAAACAAAGGCAGAATAAAAACATGAATTCGGCATATGAATTATATCGGTAGCGAGAAATGACACTTAAGAAATCAGGGTTGTATCTGGAGGAGTGGTGGAAATATAGTTTTGATTACTTTGAAATCTCTCAGAAAATCCAGCCTTTGCAAAATAGTGTTTCCGGTCTCGTTTACTTTTCAAGTCCGTAAGTTTCAATCGATATAATCAGATAACAAAATAAAAATATTTCTGAGTAGGAAATATGCATACCGACTTTTTTTTTATTTTTTATTTTTTTTTTTGCAATCGGTTGTTGTTTTATTAAGATAGATTTAATATGTGAGGAAGATCTGTTCCAGTATCAGCCTAGAACTTGTGTGGAATGTTCAATATGCACGATTATAAATTCTGTTGGATAATTTCTTTTGTTGCAAGACCCCACCCCATCTCTGTGTTTCAACCCCTGTCTCATTCTTTCACTCTCCCTCTTACGTATTGTGTCTTTGCAGTATTTCATCACCGTTGACGTGTTATAGATTATTGAACACAAGAGGGGAAGCATCCCTTCTGTACATGTAATCTAACAAGGCAGAAGTTTTAATTTTTATTTAGAAGCACTTCTCCCTTCCGTATGTTTCAATCAAGTAATATAAATTTATTTTCTCGTGGAATGATTTTTTTTTTTTAATTCTGTAACAACACCCATCTTTTTGTGTTGTTTTGTAACCCTGTGTATGAGGGAGGTGGGGAGGATGTCAGTAAACTAAAGGTTCATCGTTAGAGGAAGGATACACTTGCTCTAAATTCGAATCTCGGAACACAGTGGATGTAAACTAAATTTGAACTGTAGATTAAATCGTATTCTTAGTAGTTCTCTGTCCAAGTTTTAATTTTGGCCCAAAATTTGGTTTTACTGTTTTCTATCGGATTCCTATTTTCTTTCATTTAAATGTGTTGTTGTTGTTTTCGATTTTTATTGGCGACCTTTGTCTAAACTTTTGTTCAAATGTTGATTTTTATTGCATTGTTTGGAATTTGAAAAAAAATATCCGTAAACATATTAAAAAGAAAACTTGATTATTTTTTTAAGTTATTCATATTTTTTTATTCAGTCGATTTATTCGTAGGTAGTTCCAAACACAAGAATATTTATTTTAAAAATAAATAAATAAACTGTTTCTTCGAAATGCAACCCGGAGTTCAACACAGAATTTTAGAATATTTCAGCGTGGAAGTTCCAAATTTGAGAACCTGGTTGGTTTTATGTACAGATGGTTGCTTGTGTAGAATGGAAACGCAAGGAGACGATAGTTGAGAAGAAAGTGGTTCGTGCTGGCAGTAATTGGAATCGGGATCAGTCTCTCCCAGGAGGGACGCTGGCGCTCTGTCACAGAACTGGAAATCAAAGGATCGTCATCGTCTTGCCTTCGATAACTTTTTCCGCTGTGCGGAAACGGAATAGCCGATCGTGTCCTCTGAGGCCAAACGACCCCTCCAAGCCAATGGGGTGGGGAAAGGGAGAATAGGTTGTTAAAATATCAGATGTTGTTTTGGATGAAGACTGAAAACTATTGCGACTGAAAATCATGAAGAAATACTGCGTCGTGAAGTCATAGAATAATTATTGCGTTTTCTCTTCGAAGGTAATGTAGTAGCAAGATTGGGCTTGTTGGCCATGTAATCGATTTTGTATCAAATTTTCCGCAATGGTTGAAACTTAAAAGTGCATTGATCACTACTGATTGATTTATTTAACCTTTTTATGGTAGGGTATATTTTTATTCAACCATTTCTAAGGTTAAGGGATATGTATATTTATTCTGCTTCGTCATAAATACAGATGACAATGTATGTTAATGTAAAATAATAATTATGGCACATAGTATACGTACACAAATATACACGAATGTTTTCACGTATGCTGGCACCGAAACTGACTAAGACAACTGATCTTTCTTTTCTTTCTCTTAATAATAATAATAATCAGGGCCGTGGTGTTTAAATGGTATAACGCTCACCTCTGGTGGTAGGAGTCATTGGTTCGATCCCTGCTCATGCCATGTGGGCTTCGTGGTGAACAAACACCAAGTGCGTGGGGTTTCGCGGGGTCTTCTGTTTCCTCTCACTTTCTTCATTCCACCAATTCATCCCATCATCCATCCGGTATTGAGCCAAAGTTGTCTAAAGGCCTGAATTAAATTTAAAATAATAGTAATCTCCTGTGGTGTAGTTAGATCCGTCTCGGTCTTCGGATTGGCACTAAAAGAGTCCCTCAGATTCGAGTCCTGCTCTTGGCCATCCTAATTGAGTGTTTCCAAGGTTTTCCCCTAGTTTCACCAGATTTTACCTAGACGAAGATCCTGGCTGCTACCATTCCCACATTAAAAGAAGAAGAACCTTTTAAAGTGGTACATTTATTGAATTTTATTAGGCATCTTAAGCTCAGACCGGAGGGGATGTTGAAGGGTAGTCGGCCAGGACCTAGTTTCTAAGAGGTACATGTAAAACACATCATATGAAAAACTTGTATCTACTACTTAAGTGCCTATGAAACACATCTTTTGCTAACATGAAATATATGTTAAAGCGTGGATTTTCATTCGGTCGTGCCTGAAATTTTGTAATAATACGAAATATACTTCTTTTCGTTTTTTATCAGTTCACCCCCCTCTATCGAATAGTGCTGCTCTTCGAGGAAAGTCAGTCCTCAGATCTATGACGGGGCTAGCACATTTCTATCTCTCAAGCTCATAAAGTAAGCTATAATAATACCCGGTTAATTGACTTTGTATATAAAATACGCCCAGCCCTATGGTCCAATAGTTGCGATCGCTGATTTCGGATAGGCACTGGGAGGCAACGTGGCTTCGAGTATGTCTTTAACTCTGGCCATCCTGAGTGAGGTTTTCATGGGTTTTCTCAGTTCCGCCAGGTGAATCCCACGATGCCAATGCCATTTCTCTCCTTACATCCGAAAGAGTACTTGCCGAGATAGGGATAATAGGATTTCCAGCTCATATTTTTTGAAAGAAAAAACAAAGGCGTTGTGTGGATTGTATAAGGTGTGGATGCTGCAGGGGTATATGGATCAAATTCAACTTTATATACCTGGTATAAAAATTGAACTAACAAAATCTTTTGACATGACTGCCCTATTGACTAGCCCTACTCTAGTGCAAATACTGTGAAATATGAGACTAGCAGCATGTACCGAATACGAGAAAGAAAATATCCATATAGTAGGAATGTAAAATGAATGCAAATCTACTATGATTTAAGCAGCATTATGACAAGTTATGAAATAATCCGTGGCCATATAAAACATACATGATACGGAACTTCCCCGCTTTCAAATGCTCTCAACCTTTTTTATCTGCTTTGAATCTGTAAGTAGCAAATAAATGTCCTTGATTGCGGTGTATCTGGAGTTCAGCGATTCGTCTCGTAACCTGAATGCCAAGAGTGGCAGCAGTGAATGTGTCGGCACTTCTCTATCTTTTGTGAGAGAGAACAGGCGTTAGCAAATATTGATCAATGTCAGGCATAAGCCTGAAGGTAGGGTTTGGAAAGGGGGGGTTAAAAGAGTCTGATCTTATCGCAGAAAATCGGTGACTGATGTAAGAGGAAGCGACGTGTGCATCTTTGACGCTGGGCATAAAAGTGTCGAGTTCCGTGATGTGAAAGCATGCCGAGATTGTTCCTCCATTAGAGCTGTATTGAAATGCTGCTCATAGCTCCTTCAATCTTCACAATTTTTAGAATGTCATTCAAATTGGATTTTTCATTTCAAAAAGCCATCTGTCAAAATCTCTCCTTTCCGGGGAAGTTCAAATCAGGGCTAGGTTGTACGACTTTTGACACACAATTATAATACAGAACAGCTTTGTATAAAGCTCCGCATTTATTGCATGTGAGCTAATGTTTTACGATGTGTATACGCTTGCATAATCCTCAAAAGAACACTTGATTAGAGAAGCATCTGCAGGCTACAGTCGGTTTGATGAGATGGATTACGCACATCTGTAACAAGCTATGAGATGTTTTATAAGCAACACGTAAAATCATTTAAGTCTGAATATTTACAGTCCTAAACAGAAACATGAGTATATGACTGATCTGCATTTGGGAATTAGTCTGTAATCACCGCAGAAGGTAAGTTTAGAAAATCAGATCTAGACACATAGTACATGTTATTAAATCTGTGTAATTGCGTTCATACTTGTTATTCGTTTGTCGTTATATCAACATGTTAAGAACATACTTCATTGCATTTTTTGCAAGTTAGTTAAATTCTGTGCTAACCACACTTTTACACAATACTAGTTTTGTTTATTTTTCCTGACTCATATTTTCATACGGTAGTGTTTCCCAGGATGGGGTATCTCGAATCTTGTGTACGTAAGTATGAGAGGAATGCCAGGATTAAATCCGTATATAAATTTCACCTGTTAACCTAGTCTGCTTTCTAACAAGACATGCACTCCTTTTCTTAAAATTGTGATTGGTTTGTATTGGTCATGCACTTGTTAGCGTTGTAATGTCTTTGTGTGAGCTACTGAAAGAAACAGTTTGAATATACCTCCTAGCATTGAAATGAAATATCCCAAATGGGAATATCGTATACACTGTAACACAACCCTTAGTTTCTATGCTTTTATAATTGAAGTGTTATCAACGTTTCTAAGCCAGTGAGATTCTAAGGACCGTTTTTGGTAAAGTGGGCTCCGAACAACTCCGTTCCAGTTTACTCTCAACTCATTTGATGAAAATGTGGATCCTATAATAACAGGAAGACAATCTGTGATTTTATGTGGACGAAATGCCCCATGAAGTTTCCCCCACTAGTTTCAGTTTTAGTCCATTATTGGACTAGAATAGGAGTAAACTGAAAATAAATATCCATGCGTGTTTCCTACATCACTAAAAAGTACTTCTGGATTTAGATCAGTTGCAAATAGAAGCCGGTACTTATCCAGTCCCTGTGGTCTACTGGCAGAGATCGCGAACTTCTTGTCAGCAGTGAGGAGGAGGCGAAAACTACACTCCTGGTCTCGTCGCGCACCTTACTTTGTTAGGATAAGAGAAAGGATGTGAGAAGAAATTTACGAGGGCTTAAGTTGAAAGTACCATTCCGGCATTTGCCGTGTGTGACTGAGGAAAACCTCAGTCAGGATGGTCGACTCACGGGATTGAACCCAGGGCCTCCCGAATGTGTCTCTTCCATAGGGAATAAAGTGTATGGCGTGACGTCCTGAAGGGCAGGAATATGAACTATTCAAATATCATGTTATCCGTAAGTGTTCGAATACAACCTTGACATTGCTACAGAAGTTCATCATTGCCAGTGCCCGTTGTGAAAATCATTTACCAGACACAATCTGTAAAAGTCGCTTTTTTTGAATTTATATTCAATTTATGTATGTAGTAAAAATAGCGAGATAGTACTGTGGCTTAAGACAACAAAAACTGTAATGTAAGGAAGATATGACAACCTATTTATCTCCAACAACATAAAAGATAAAATACGTGAGATTCGTAGCGAATGCGATGTGGCTACACTGTCGTAACATTGTGCGTGATCAGTTGCATATATGACCTCTGCAGGAGAGCTGGGAACAAAAACTTGTTGGCCAGAGATTTTCAGTTCTTCACTGGCTGGCAGTTCATTCAGCCTCGGGGAAAGCGGAACAGGTAGAGCTTCCGCTCAAGTAGATCCAGTTTTACTCCCTCCTTTACTCTACTCTGCCCTTTTCCCCGCTGGCCCTGGGATATCCTTAATGTCAGGTTATTGACCACCGGGACCTTGACTTAATTTTTCTGTGGTTGCACCTATTGTTACATCAGGTAATTTTTTTTCATCCTGAGCTGGATTGCTTTTTCGTGTTGGACAACTTCACTGTAAGCATTCGACATTCCGTATTTTAGAACAGTTAAAAAGAAGTGTTTCTTTTCTTTACATTTATTGAATTGGTTTACTAAAAATATTCATTCTAAAGGAATATGATGATGAGTGTTCTCTTCGAGTCCGTAGGCAAGGTGAAGCGATGGTGATTCTCCAATGCCTTATTTCCTGTTAAATTAACATTACAATCCTTAGAGTTTTAAGTGAACTACGAAATACTTGTCCTGTGTGGGGATTAAACCGGACATCCCTTGCCTAAAAGCGACAAGCGAAGTTAGTGATGTATAATTTAGCAGAATCTCTTAAGGCTCAATCCAAGTGGTTTTCCCGCCTTTTTCGTTTTACGTCAATTATTCAGATTTCAGTAGAGGAAAACAGAAATTATCTTTCACAGACCGAAGATCGTTTCGTCCTTCAATAATGAGTAGAATTAGTTTTAATAAAATATTGACAGTAAACTCAGGATTGTGTGCAGACACTTTTGGGAAATTCTGCTTTCCTCTACTGAAATTTGAATAATTGACGTAAAACGAGAAAGGCGGGAAACCCCACTTCGATTGAGCCTTAAAATGGGAATTCTCAGATATAGATTGCTATTTTTCCAGTTAGTTGAATGATTAGTACACTGTCCTTCAGTGCGCGTGGTCATTAATTTCTGTTGACTTATTTAAAACTTGAAGTCCCGCCCTTAGCAGTACACACACTCATTTAGAACGTTAATGACAATTCAAACAATAAAATAAAGAGGCTATTCCTATTTCGAAAATAGAACATGAACTTTGCTGTCTTCCATCAAATTATTTTCACGCAATTTTCAACGACAAAAACCTTTATACAGTAAACTCTCGATTATCTGCGATCTTCCTTTCTTTTTTACAGACTTTTCATTGTTCACAATGGTTTGTGATGTCTTCAAACCTTGCAACGTTAATTTAACTCATTTCCCGATGTCATACAATGATGAAATTTTGCACAGCGACGTAAGTCGGGTGACAATACAATATTCCATTGTTTACTTCCATACATTTCTATATATTTATATATTTTAAAAGCATATTTTAATAATTTTTTTTAAAATATGGACTACTTTATCCTAAAATAATTACTAGCCTGTAACGATGTTGCGTTTGACTAGTTGCAGAACAATTTAGGATTGGGGTCACAAAACATTAGCTTGAGAAAAAGTATCCGAACACCGAAATTCGAAAAAAAAAATTAACTTTTTAAAGACATACTTTTCTTAAATAATTCGTACTAAAAATAAAAAAAATGTTTATGCATGACTAAAAAGAGAAGCATGGGGCACACCAATTCAAGAATTTATAAAGTGACTGTATATGAGAGCGCGGCCCATGCTTTTCTTTTAGTGACTTCCAAACTTTACCCTCAATAAGTTCACAGAATTCACCTTCAGAAAGATATGATAAAATTCCGTCACCTCATATACGCAATTTGTACACTTTCTGTGCTCAAAACTTGGAGAAGATTAGTGCATTTTTTAAACAATGCTGCAGGTAGTGTGCATTCTACTAATTTTCATTGTTTCAGTTCCGCATAAGTTCCCGTCAAGTGTGAACAAGAAAATTACGTGAAGCAAAAAGAGCTGCTTGAAAGTGAAACTTAACACTTCTCTTCCTATAACAATATAAACTGTGAATCGTATATATGTATCCCCTCCCCGTCTCTCCCTGTATGAAAGTGGGGAGAACCGCAGCCGATCCTTTCGGAACTACTCTCAGTGCTGTAGTCACAAATAAATTGCATTTTTTGTTCCTCTGCCATTTAAAATATTCCCTCCTTACAGACGGTAGAGCTTCTCGGGACAGGCAGTGGCAATAAAACATAGTTTTGTTTTCCTCAAATACATAGCTTGAAACTGATGTGAGCGGAAGAAAGCATGTCCATTTAATTAAGATTTTGTGCTCGTAGACATTGCAGCAGCAGTCAAAGATTAGCTGGAAGAATGAGAAATACCAAGTACCAATATTTTCCAGCAAATAGTAAACTTTCTATAACATGGTAGCATCTTATTGGCGTTCAATTTCCTAGCTGTTAGTGGCTCGGAAGGTAATCCGTGGAAGTCTGAGTAGTATCGCGTATAATGTAGATCGCATAACGTGAATCATACAAAGTAATAGTGAAGTATGAGACAGGTGCTTTAAGAATGCGATCCAAATTGTTCTTTAGATCTTCCTAGTCCATTTATTGGGTTGGTGGGAATGAAATGACCGTTTTGACGCCTGGTGGAAAACTCCTCAGCAACACAACACAGGGATCGACTGAGGTCACGCGTCTAACGTCACAAACTCTGTATACGTCCAGTAAATAGGCTGGCGTACCCAGACAGTCAGGAGGCAGTGTGTTGTTGAACAGGATTGTATGAAAGTGCACCATGGGGAACACAAAATTGCGAGTGATTTTTCTTGATGAATTTGAACCGAGACATTCTGCACTAAAAAAAAAAAAAAAAAAAAAAACTAAAAGTGCATTTGGGACAGGAATGGCGAATGAACACCATTCCCGTTGGTTTGTCAGATTTCGTTCCGTTGGCACAATATTGCAAAATGAGCCCCGTGGGGACCGAACACATGTTCGTTGGAACACTGTGGGAACGGACCGTCGGAAAAGTGTTCGTGCCATTCCAGATAAATTATACATACACCATACCACTGTCAGTCGGCGGCTCCGTGCGATCGGTAAGGTGAAAAAGTTGGACTCGCGGGTGCAACACTAGTTGACACCGGCCAACACGAATTACCGTCTGGAGGTGTGCAGTTCTCTGAGTGTAAAGAATAAGCAGAAAGGTTTTCTGCATCGGGCAGTCACTTCATATAAAAAATGGATCTGATATGATAATCGTAAAGTCAGGACAATGATTGGATCGTGAGCACGAACGTCTAGGACGATATCCTAGACCACCTCTCCACCCACGGAAGGTGTTGTTGCTGGTATGGTCGTCTATGGTGGGAGTGATCCATTATGTCTTTCTCAGTCGAGGTAAATTGTAAGTGCAGATCTTTACGGTGCTGAACTCCATGAAATGCACCACAAACTTGTCCGCAAACATCCAGCAATGGTCAACAGACATGGCGTCCTCACGTTGCGTGACAATTCCCGCCCACATGTCGCGCAAAGAACGGTGTAGGCTCTCCATGAGCTGCAGTATGAAACCCTTCCTCATCCGCCGGATTCCTCCGATCTCTCTCCCACTTGCTACCACCTCTTCCTGTATCTCTGTATCACTTTTTGGCGGGAAGACCTTCCCTGATGCTCGGGCGGTGCAACATGCAGTTGAGGATTTCTTCACATCGCAGACCCCAGATTTCTTTCCCTACAGAATCTAATAGTTGGCTGAGCGATGGCAGCAGTGTGTACTTGTAGACCACAACTACTTTAACCAGGTAATGTGTTTTTCATTTTTTTGTCTTTGGACATGACGCACCTGGGACGGACATTTCATTCGCGCCAACCCAATACATTGTTTGTAACATTGTGTAAGTACAGATTTTCGATGTGGAAAATTTCGATATAAGGATTCAGTGTACAAAAGGTCTGCAAAATGCGTGATAGCCAATACGTTTATCATTTAGAACATCACCCATTATCATATGTTTGTGCAAATTTCACTGCATTAGGACGTGATTACGCTGGTTACTTTCTGCGCTTAGAGCATTATGTGTTCTTCCTCAATGTCCCGCATTTTCCTTTGCATTATTGCTGTCTCGTAGTAAGTACATTACTTGGAATGAGGGAGGTTTCAGCTATTGATTTTTTCCTGTCAGTACTCAGGAGATTTTGTCCGTGTATCGTAATTCTACATCAAAATATAGAACATATGTAGTAGTCTGATTCGTCGATTTTTAAACTGTTTTTTCTTCAACATCCCAATGAATTATAAAACAGACACGGGTAATAATACACAGACGAATCTGTGTGCAGTGTATGATAAACAAAACGTTTAGTCTGCACAGATGGATAAACTGAATAATCCGGTGGTTTTGCTGGAAATTAAAGTATTCCTTCTCTTCAGTCTCCTAACAAACTCTTCAATGATATCGAGTTGCGAGGAAAAAAGGAAAAATGCCAGCGAGATTTAGCTATTGGGCACTGTTTTTGAAAGGAGATAGAGGCGGGGAAGGTATTTCGTTCATTAAGAGAATTCAGCGAACAACTCGGACAGCAAATTGATTCAATTAGCCGAAGCTTGAACGAAGTGCTGTTCCTCATCGACTAAGTGGATAATGGCTCCAGAACCCTCTAGCGATAACTAACCCTTGAAGCAAGTGGAATACGGGTAGGGGTTATAAGTTGGGTGTGGTCCTCCTCAGTAATTATAAACTTGTTTACCTATAGGAACCATGGTTCCACTCAGCATCCCTTCTATCCATTTTGCAGGAATCGATAAATTAACATACACAAATGAGAAGTACCCTTTTTTCCGCTCGTGCATGTGATTCTGAGAGTAAGTAGTGGTACTACTGGTGTCCCTTATGTTCTCCATTAAAGAAATACAGAAAAAAAA
>JAGDQP010036122.1:7197-19216 GCA_022664845.1 Lepisma saccharinum | reverse complement strand
TCTACAGCCATTGATGACACTGTATTAATTCCCGGTGTAATGAACAACGAGTTCTAACACGCCATGTAGTAAGACACTTGATGATCCTTACTATTCAAAGATGTTGGACATGTTACTGTCCGACGTTACTATTAAGTCATTGTTAGAACATTTTGTACTATGTTCTCAGCTCAAATTATATTTCGTTAATTTGAAAGTTATGATTATCTGAATTTCATTTTCTTTTTGAAATGATTTTATATAATTTAACAAGTTATCAGGAAGTTCTCCCCTAGAAAGTAAGCATGATATAAGATTTCGGGAAAGTATTTATAGGTGTCTGGAAATTTAACGCTTCAATTTCTATTCTGTCACAAATTCCGAAAGTGGGTCTCTTTAGCTTTGCAAATACAAACAACAGTGCTATCAGAAGGAGAAAAACCTAACGTTTAAGAAGATAATGTTTAAGAAAATTGTAAACAGTAGTCTAATAAATGTTCTGGAATAGCAGGTTATAAATAAATATAATATGCTCCTGTTCATGATTTTTCTGTAAATTTTCCCCACATCTGTGGAAGTGACACACACACGCACACATACACAAACGCACACACACACAGAGAGAGAGATAGAGAGAAAGAGAGAGAGAGAGTTAACATATTGTGTACGTTTGATATTGTGAATGTTTTATATTTCTCTCCCTTGGGGAAATTCCTGGCGGCACCCTTGATTCCAATAAGGTTTCAATAACAGATAATGCACCACACAGTTAGCAAGAAACTCTGTAAATTTCTTTTTTGTTGATACGATAATTTCAATCAGTAGTTTGGCAACGATGATAACAGGAACACAATAGTTCTTTTCTACTTTTGAACGAAAGTAGATGTATCAAAATGTCGAATGATGTGTAAAATTTTATTATATTGCAGCAAATTTTAAATTTTGCCCAATAACTAAGACTGTTACAATAAAAAAAAGAATATATTAAAATCAGATGGTCATAGGAATGCTTTATTTCCATACAGTTTCTAAACAGGTAAAAGTTTAGTTTCTTTATACTGAAATGTATCATTTGTTTTTAAATCAACAAATAAACCCAAAAAAGAAACCAAAAGATAAGACATCTGAGATACAACACTTCGAGATATGAGTTTATTTTGTAAAATCCAAGTCTTTTTTTTTTATTTTCAACGATGTACACAAGTTGAGGAATCTCAGACATGAAGAAATTGTCAAAGAACAATCCTTGCACTTTTGGTTCAAGTGTTCTCAGGTTAACACGTAACGTTGGTTTAATAAAGCTTCCACTTCTAGATCTTTATTTTTTAACAAATCTGAACACAAAGCACTCTCACATAAAATGAGTTATAAGATGTCCCACTAAGTAGTTCATTTACCAAAAAAATAAAATGCGAATGTCACATTACACATTGTAGATGTTCTTTTGTTATTTGTCACATATCATACTTTTTTTGCGTCTTATTCGTTTGTTTTCAATATATTGAGCATTGTTTCGCACAAACAAATTAAAATCAAATATTAACACCCATAAAGTTTACTGACAAAAAAAGGTAGAGTTTCTTTCCACAAAGAATAAGTCTTGTTCAAAGAGTTTCGATTTTTGTTTTTGATTTCCTTGTACAATATTTACTGCACTAAAGGTAATTCCTCTCTCAGCAAACACGCCAACTGTTTCTGAAAGAACAAAAAAAGGCGTATTAGTATGTATTATTATGACTACACAACACTAAATAATACCATCAAATTTCGTTTTAAAGTAGCAATTCTATAGCTATCAACATGTAATATAATCGAAGTACAAGGGTATATATTTTGCTATATATAACAATAGCGATAATGTCAACCAAAAATTGGGATAAATAGCAATCTTCAACCTTCTTGTTCTGGAAAACTTTCGGGACACGTTCCTATAGCGGAATTTGGACCAAGATTTATAGTTAATTGTTTGAAACCAATTTCTTAAACCAAATGGTTATACGTTGCACGTAAATCGTCACTAGTGGCAACTATGAAGAAAGTGAAACATTCAATTGTTATCTCCAGTTCGAGTTCGAGTCGCCGTGCTAATCGAAATGAAGACCTTTAGTGAGACGATTTCTGACAAATATGTAGGTTGTTTAAAAGAGAGTGAGTTGTTTGAAAGAGCAAGAACGTATCTTTGCTATCATGTTCCATCCCGCACAATAGATAGTGAATTTCAAATGAAATGGGTACCCCACATCTTGATGGACACACAAAGGTGCCTTAGTACTCTTAAATCTTCCGTTGATTCGAGAACGATGCATCTAAAATTTCCATAGAAGGTGATATCCGGCTTTACCTATTCGACTTAGAGCTCTAACCATCAGTATGCTCAAAGTGAACTACACAACATTGTCCAGAAGAAAATTCTTGCAGTTTTATTTGTTCACAACTGGTCAAGTAGAAACTGTTGCATTGTGTACTCAAAATACTGCAACTGCCCCTGGTTTACAGTATTGCACCTAACTCAGATGTTTTAAAAGATACAGAAATTAGGACCAAAACTGGCATAGACGCGTACCAAACCAATTCGTCTTAGAACACAGACAGCACAACATCTATACGAGCTAGAATTTAAGAAAGCTGTGCCAAAATGGGCACAAATACATTTCCTTTCGTTTCCGCACACAAATATAGGTATAAGTAAAGTGCCAGATTTCTGAACTAGAACTGGGCACCAAATATACAGCAAGTATATATGTATTTATTAATGTTGGAGGTGCAAAATGGGCTTTAATATACTGAGATTCTTTATTGGTTTCTTGAAAATCCATAATTATTAGTTTTTTCTGAATTTGGCGCATTTGTTCAGACGATGTTACCAACATCATGCACCTATTCGGGCTAAATGTCGTTCCTCTGTTGTTAGCGTGGTATTTCAATTCAACATGTAATAAAGCAAGGATTACAATTATTTAGTTATTATATATAACCTCGGATTTTTTGATAGATTTGATTTACATTGTATTTTGCAGTGTAACGGATTGTTCAAGATCCGTTAAGCGTTCTAGCAAGGGTTCAAGTACAACCTTATATAGATCTTCTTCCTAATGGAGCTACACTTCTTCGTTCTAATAAGAAGTCATTCATCCTATGTACACTCCAGGTCTCGCACCTGAGAATTTGTTTGTTATTTTTTTGACGCAGAATAGACGGAGAGGTTACAGACTCTTAGCAACAGGAATTAGGTGGACATTCTAAGGACCATGGCAAAATACGAGATTTGATATCTTTGCAAATGGAAGATTTTGTAGTATCTCTCGTCAAACAACTACAACAAATGCATTTGGCTTCACTTTCTTATAAATTTATTTAATCATTTAGTTTCATGTCGAAATTAAAGAAACAGCGTGTACCTTTGCGTATATCACGTAACATATGATCATATTCTTATGGATGAGCAAAAGGGTGATCACGATAAATATGACCTGCATTCTTAATGAAAGTTAGACAGTCATTGTGAAAATTATTGCAATTAATAGGCTAACTTCATGTTATGATCGTTAATTCGTTCATTGACACAACTGTTTTCTTCAATATGAATATGAAGTAACTTTAAGCGAGTAACCTATTATTTATAACTGTATATCGTATGCGGAACTGCTATATTGCAAAAGCAACAAATTGATGAGTTCGTAAAGATGAGTCAAGGAAGTTGTGGCTTTTGACTAAGGTGATCAAGTTAGCAATACAAATATAACATTACACAACCACAGACAGCAAATACGTTAAATGTGATTCTGAATCACTGTATTCGAACAAGTAAGTAGTTACAAGCACTTATCTATTCCGCCCAAAATTTAATTACTGACTAACTACTTCCTAATTTTGGTTCCTCGTTGGATTAGGTTTGTGAAAGAGTAGATAAGGCAGGGTTGTGCTCTAAATAATTGAACAAAGGGTTCGGATCAAATATGCGAGTACCTTCAGCACACCCCTGAGATAAGGTCTAATTATTAAGACCTCCGGGGAGTATGTGGAGTCCTTCCGAGGTTTGTGCTTATCTTCTATCTCTTAGGAGAGATATTTGAGGAGCAAACAAGAGAAAAATTACATGTCCTTTTTTATATATATAAAAAATAAATTTTGTTCGTTTTAAGACCTTAATAAATAGCTGTAGTAAGTTGTGCAAAGTGATTTAATAAAGGAAGTACATACTGCGATAAGATACAGACACTTCTTTAAGAAAATCACTTCGTATTATTAGAAGCAGCTCTTCATTTCGGTCTTAAAATGAACAAAACTTTATATATATTTATAAAAAGGGACATGTGAGGTTTTGCTTGCTTATTCCTCGTTTGAAACAAAGGTGAAATTTAGTTTACAGTAGGTAAATCCCGTTAAACATACCGAACCAAACGTAACCTAGTCCAACCAAACAAATGTGATTCAACGAATCATAGACAAAAATACGAATTAAAAACATGTAATTGTATGAAAGTAACCAAAGTTAGATAAAGGCTTACCACAAAGTGAAATAGAACCATACTAATTAGTATTCTGCATATAATCATTCCATTTTTTAGGACATCGACCTGTTTTACAAACAGTAAACAGTAGTCGTGCTCAACTAGATAGAAACGACACACACATTTTAGAAAGACGCTGTTCTGTTGCATAAACATATTTGTAAGATTTAGTTCTACTTCTTTTAAGTTGCTTGTGTTTTCCCTCCTTTCCGACTAGGCTTTCATTTAATTCTTTTGTTATGGGTTCAGGAATGTCCTAAGGGATCGTTTAAATTACATTCTTTTTTATTATTATTTTCCTCCTCATTTTAATTCCATTCTTCCTTCTTCACATTTTTCATTTCAACAATTTCGTCCTGGAAAGTGTAGAATTCTGACAGAAGTTTCCAGTCGGACTTCTTTTTCTCTCATGACTTTCTTTATAACTCTTTTTGGTCTTGGTATCTTTCTTCATTTACTACTTTCTTTTCATCATAGTCTTTTAGTAGAAAAAGAAAAGAGAAAAGAAAAATGCTTCACTACTTGTACCTCCTTCACATTCGTTTTTTCTATATCTCTTCACTCTCATTATTATTTTTATATCATGCTTTTTTATTTTTTTAAATCCTTCCCTAATATGTTTCCCACTTACTTTTCTTGCAGTGAAATTAATTTAAATTGTCTAGGGAGAGTGGGACAAGGAAAGATGGAACTTGATCCACTTTTCACTTACATTTTCTTTCTTCTTCTTTTAATGTAACAACTTTCTAACATATTCATATCCTCATCCTTTTTATACTTTATTCCTCTTCCTCTTCTATCCAAGAGCTTGAGAAAACTTGTGTCCTTTTCTATATCTTTTCTCTTCTTCCCATTTCTACTATCACCAGAAGTGAAAGTAGCACAAGTACTCTCCAGAGTATGGTGAGAGATAATGGAGTAATTTTAAGCAACATTACTCTCTACGCATTCTTAGTAACTTCACTCCTAAAAGCAGCTTCATAGAATATTGTTTTAGAAATCTTTTACGTCCTACTATGACGTTTTATCTTAATTTGTTAGCTAATTATTATCAAAACAAACATTTTCAATACGTTTATTATAGCTATATATATTACTTCGAGAAAAAGAAGTTAAAAAAACGCATCTATTATGAAGTAAGCGGGAAGAAACCACATAATAATTACAAGTGTTGGTGGTGTAAAGTCCTGCATATATCAATGACTAGTTTCTATCAGCTGACGGGATCACAAACAATTGATTCACGTAATGGAACACTACCATTCAGGGTATATTTATTTATTTGTTTAACAAATTTCGAGACAAAGCTTGGAAGCCAATATGCACTAAAATATTGAACAACACACCAACAATCAATAAATAAACCTAGCCCAGATAAGTTGATAATATACATCTGTGCAATGGACCATTTTTGTACGACCTACGTAGTCCCGTAATCGCTACAATTGATACAACACTATTCAAACTGCAATCATCGCTATCAAAATAGCCTCTATGAATGGCAAGTGAGTTTTGTGGTTTCGTAAAACACAACCGGAAACTAAATCTCAGCGAAACTTGAAGGAAGTACAGGCGAAAGAAGCTAGATGTTAAATCATCAAAAGCTTGGGTACTATGTTTGAAGGAAGTAGAAGTATTGGGAAAGTTAAAAGGAAATAGTAAGCGTACTGTTCGTGTATGTGTTGTCCACGCAAGACAAGAAGCACGTGTAGCGTATCCTCATTCAATACTTTCTGTCTCCTATTTAACAGAACCGATGGAACTCGTTGAAGCTGACATAAGGCTTTACCCATATGAATTGTAACTCCAGGTGTTATAGGGCATGTTACTGTGCTCTGTGCAACTTGTAGCAACAGTGTGATTTACGGGTAATTTTATTGCATGAATGATGGGACATACGGTGGCAAGAGTAAGCATCCTAAGGTGGTGAGGGCATGGGGCGTAGAATCAAATTAAGAACGGACAGTAGACCTAAAAGAAAGTGTGAGAAAGTTCTCTGGGATTAAACGTTACAAAAAACGAAGTAATGGAAAGAATAGCAATGTTAGGTATCATAAAGAAAAGGGAAAATGTAATGAGTAAGGTAATGGTTGACGTAGAAAATTGTGCTCAGTGTGTAATTAAATCAGAATTGTGAAAATGTGTTAAACACGAGAGATGCTTGTATAGTTAATTTTGGCTTTTTATAATCAGACGAAATACAGAAAACCGTGCACATAGTCAAATTAATCCTACAAATTAAACAATTGTTTAGGAAAATCACGAAGGTACTTCGGAGAACTGTTTCGTATTTGTCATTTGGCCAGTTTGTTGCGTAGATTTCTTATTACTCTTAAAAGTTTCGCTACCGGATTTCTATAAACTTGTTACTGGATTCGAAACTCTTAAATTGTTCATGGCTCTGGTGTACTGAAATTTAGGAAGAAAAGATATTTCTGTAAAATACGTTGAAGGAAAATGAGGCGAACATCTTCAATAACCTGTTTCATGGCTACAAGCATGGAGCAACATATGGAACAATAGGGATTAGTTTCACCAATCTTCGTTAGTGATTGAGGCGTAGGCCCTATGCGCGAACAAAAGTCTATGCGGCATGCTAAAAGATAGAACATGGACTACTGTTCCACATACGCAGCAATTGACGACTCGTTAAGTACTTTTAATGGTTTCGAAATATGTTCAGTTGGTTAACTAACGTTCCGTTAAGTTTTTTTTAAGAAATTTACCAAAATTCTGATAGTCGGTTATAGTTTAAACTGTAGCGACGATCAGGGGATGGTACTGTGTTCAAGCGGCAGGAAGGAATATCACACGCACGTGTAAAATTCCATTTACACCAAACCAAACATCCCTCTTTGCTCGTTTGGTAGATCATAATAGGTTACAGCGTTTAAAGAAAGTCAGTAAAATACACCGGAGTTTCAAATTGTCTTATAACTTAGATCTGAGTTTTTCATAACCTTTATTATACCGTAAGAGAACAATTATTAAAAGAATTGAGCAGACAATGTGTGGAATTCTCTGCCTAGATAGCATGCCAGATTCACTTCCTTTGAGCTTGTCAAATTTTATATTGTATTGAACGTAATAAACAAGCACGAAATAAACTTGTTGGAATAACATAAGTGGCTTAGCAAAACTAGTTCAAACTTGCTGGAACAAGTAGTTATACAAGGAAGCTTATCAGGCTTGAAATTTATTTGAATTTCGTTTTGTAGCAATTACGCTGTGGTCTCAGTGCGCTGAAATACCATAACGTACCAGGACTGTTTCTCTGCAAGCTATCTCCGCCACCTGCGAGTTATCTCACTCATCCTAATTGTAAGCTTAATTTCGACTGCTAATAGAATTCCAACAAATGGTGCGTTGTTACTAAAAGGTAAGCTTAAACTTTATGAAGTATATATCTAAATCATGGTAAATATGTATATATATAAATTTAACTAGTACTAATATTCTAATATGCGCCTAAGTCGTAACCCAGATAGTAATTTTTGACATGACTCTAAAGCGAAGCAAACTTACTTTGGCAAGTGGGACAGCTTATGCAAGCTTAGCAAATCAAGCTAAAAAGGTTTAAATTAGGTTGAATCAGGCAGTCTAGTCTACAAAAATCAAAGTTGAAATAGCCTTTATATGACAATAAAGGGAAACATAATGTATTTCTTAATAAAATAATAATGGTTTCGTGGTTGGGAAACGATCCGAGGACCACTGGCAGACCAATCTGATCATGTAGCCACTATACCACGGAATCACACGTCTTCCCTAATTTCCCAAGGTTGTTAAAGATGTATTTGGAGGGAAGAAAAAGAAGACAGATGCAATTAAGTGAGGGGATTATGGAAGTAAAATAGATTGTTAAAAGAAAAATGAAAGCCTAAAATGAAAGTAAATGGAGAAGACTAGATCTGCACAATAATGATGATTATTGTTACTCTGTCAAGTAGCAATATTGTACGTTTGCTACTCTGTCAAGCAGCTATCTGCAATTTCACATATCGACGAACACCAGGTTGCTTAAGTCTGACGTAAATTCCATCAGCCAATCTCACATGTACAAGTAGAGTGAAAGAAGCCTCGCGATTGTATGAATATTGCTACCAATCACAAAACGACTTTTAGTCTAATTGAATACTTGGGATTGGATAATGGGATTTACGTCATGTTGAAGTAGGCAGAACTAAACCCAATGTAACTTATCATAGCTTCAACGATTGTAGATTTATATGAGAAATATTTACATAAAACATCTCCAAGAAAGTTACATTATTTTCTTATCCGAATAATTAAAACAGAAATGTTAATGAAAAATAACGACGAAGTAGGAAATAAACATTCTTCTAAATATACTGCATTTCGTTTTATTTTCTTCTCCCACAACGAATAGTTGGCAACATTGTCTACATTTTTCCTTTTTCAGATTTTGCCGCCTGCAATGCTGTTGCAGAAAACTAATTTTACCACGGTCGATGCAGGTTTTTTTTCTTCTTCTACTACTAAACGAATCTTGGAAACGATGCTAAATGACTGGTGCGCGGTTTCAGACACAGTCGAGAAATGAAGCGGGGAAAATTTCATTTAATGAATGTGGCTACGACTTTCATGTGTCTCCGCTCTACGGTTTTGATATCGGAAAAATGCGCTTGAAATAATTTTTAGAACCGTTCTCTTTCAGTTCTTTATGCTGTCATCTGCGTTTTCCAAAACAACAAAAATAATGTATTTTTTCAATATTGTAATTGTTGCAACATTCTCTAATATAACTACTATTGTTCCATTTAAATCTTCTGCTATTAATAATTGTTGATGTTGATTGTGATTATGTTGCAACGAAACTAATTCATTAAGAATTCTTTTCCGGATAATGCAGTCAAAACCTTGCAAGTGTAGATGAAAGTTTATGAACATGTAAAATAGATGAACAAGTACTGTTGTCAAAAACATCTAAGGCTGAAAAATTTCATGAATATACGAGGGTTATTTGTTTTCATTTCCGTCTCCGATGACCTTTAAAAAATTAGCCAAAGGTGACACAGTGCTAATAGATACATATATGTTACGTACATTCCAGGGCTCAAATTTCCTTACAGTCGCCTTCCGATTCAGATGCTGGTCGCAATGTGCATGTCCTCAAAGAACGTGGCTTCTGAGTAAGAAGCCACTAGTAACGTGCATGTACTAAAAAAAGGTTTCCTGAGTAAGAGGCCACCCTTCGATATCCTGGGAAACGAAACACTCTTGGCATAGCAACATAGCGCTTGTGAATGACAAAATACAAGAGCGATACGAAGAATTTGAGCAGATACTCACGCGCTAGCTCATATGAAGCCTGAAATCATACAAGAAAACTATTCCAACAGAAATATACAGTGTTCTTGAACAGCAGAGCAGGCAGTCACCAGCAGGAGTCTTATTAGCAGAGGTCAGGAAGTCTGAGATGACCATTGCTGCAGAGTTTGACTGTGACACTGTTAAACGCCTATAGAGAGACAGGTTGCTCGGAGATTGATGAACAGCTGAGAACAAGTTCCGCAGGTATGGTTTACCACACAACCTGTAACATTTCATTTGGAAAAGGTGATCCAAAAGCTTATACTTACAAGGGAAGTAGCAATGAACTCATATCGAAACCTACCGTAAAATTTCACGCAGAGGAAGGAAGTCCCACAGAAAGATCATACACAAAAAATCAGCTGCTCTTTCGAACTGGAAATACCCGAAATGGCATGTTGAAATGTCCCTCACCACTGTCGGCAAGTGCACAATAAAGTACATTACCACCCCTTGTAAACTGCGTGTTCATGAGAAAAAGTGAATAACAACAATGTGGGTACATACTAGACCTAGGAGGAAGTCGTATGGTAGGGTGGACCTTGACGGCGTCCATCTTGAAATCCACCATCTTGAGTCAGACAAATTTTGTAACTAGAAAGCATAGCATGCGACACCTCATTTTAATAGCAAATATTCTCACCAATCCAATGGTACACTTAATTGTGCTCTATCATTAAGCGGTACGAAATTAGGTCTGTTTTTAATGTGCCCTAAACAAAAGAGGTAAGAAACCAACGATAACGAACGCTTCAAGGGATTGTTCAATATGTTCTCCATTCCTGTTTATTGTTAGCCACTTTGCGTTCCAAGTCACGCCCAACCTTCAGCAAAGTTCTAACTGAAATGTTAACACTTGCGGTGTAAATTAACATGTTACCCATTTAAAAGAGCGACGTATTTACTTTTGGTACACAATCACAACAGCGCTAACTTCGTACTGGTTAACGATAGAGCAAAAATAGGCCTACCATTGGATTGGTGAGAATATTTGCATTAAAATGAGGTGTGGCACGCTGTGCTTTCTAGTTACAAACTTTGTGTCTGATTTAAGATGGTGGATTTCAAGATGGCCGCCGTCACGTTCCCTCTTATCATGGACTTTCCTCTCGACTTCATATATATCCACCATGTTGTTATTGACTTATTATCATTAACACGCAGTTTAGAAGGCGTTGTATTGTAAGGGACTTGTGCGCAACGGAAACACAAACAATTAATATGCCTATAACCTTTCACCACCTGCGAGTATCATAAAACTAACGTTACCATTGTTTTTCTGATTAAATTCTAGTCCAACATCATGTATCAAATTACCCTATTCCTATTTAGAAAACTTGACCTGAATTCAAGATGGCGGATTTCAAGATGGACGCCGTCAAGGTCCACCCTACCATACGATTTCCTCCTAGGTCTAGTATGTACCCACGTTGTTGTTATTAACTTTTTCTCATTAACACGCAGTTTACAAGGGGTGGTAATGCACTTTATTGTGCACTTGCCGACAGTGGTAAGGGACATTTCAACATTTCCAGTTCAAAAGAGCAGCTGATTTTTTGTGTATGGTCTTTCTGTGGGACTTCCTTCCTCTGCGTGAAATTTTACGGTAGGTTTCGATATGAGCTCAATGTTACTTCCCTTGTTAGTTAAAATTAGTGGATTAATGCAGGTGTCACTATACAGCGAAGTAGCATAAATACTTAAGTAGGTAACATTTGTATATGTCTGTATTATTGTATAATCTTCCTTTTATTGTTTTAAGTCGCTCGGTAGTTGAGAAAAAATAATTAATTAAGATTTACATGTGTACATCTCATCAGAGAATGTAGAAATTATACATTCCAATATAAATAAGAAACGTAATTTGTGTAATCTATTTTCATGCATTTAATTTTGTGTGTGTCTGTTAAAGTGATTAACCCACAATTATCTATACTGAATGTACTTGAACAACTATTACGAATATTGAATAATAATGTGTTTCTATATGAAGTCTGTATTTCAACTTTCAAACGTTTATTTACATTCCTAGTAATGTTTGTCCTATTAGTCTGTTTTCTGAAGATAATTATGTGACTTTGTAAAGTAACATTTAGATATAAAAATTAAAATAGTTTTTTCTTTAATTAAAAGATCTCAATGAATTACACAAATTATTTTCACTCGAGATGTGGTTAAGAGATTGTACTACCTTT
>JAGDQP010036121.1:0-19217 GCA_022664845.1 Lepisma saccharinum | reverse complement strand
TCTGGAAAATGGATTATGAAGTCAGCCATTTTGGATTCAAAATGATGTCTTTGCAGATATTTTGTAATCTACTAGTGATGATATACCGTCATACTTCGAAATTTCATATTTCAATTTTTAACATCTTTTTTCTTACAGAACCTCAAAATCGCTGATTTCGCAATAAACTCTTGTTCCTGTATAGCATGCTGACGTTTTGTGACACGCGGAACTCGGCTGCATGCACTGCCGTACGTGTTGATACTCCCCTCGATTTACTCGCGTCGCTGCGCCAAGAATCCCACGGCAGGCCGCGCATCGAACTTGAGGAGTTTGGAGGAACTGCGTCTTTTTATCACAACCAGAATCTGCAGTGCACTGCGCCACATGATGCAGATATTCCCTCATACTCCAGAGCGCTGCGTCCGAATGGGGAAACTTCCACATTCTGCCTGTATAACATGCTCCTGGCAGTGCTAACGTTTGTGACGAGTAAAACTTGGTGGGACACGCAGGAGTATTGGAAGTTGGCGCGAGGAACTAGGCTCATCCATATTCCATTTCACCACTTTTTAAGGTTGAAGGAGATGACTGGACAGTTTGCACCCCTGGTGCTTTTGCTCGTATTTCGCAGCTTTTTACACTTGTGTAATGTATATACTCGCTTCGTTTCATTGGGGCGCTGCCCCCAGAATTCCAAGATGGCCTTGCTGGGGCGCACCCCTTTATCGCAATCAGGCTCCAGCTGGGAACTGTACCCTAGTAGGGAAGACGAGCCGAATTTATTCTAACCTACTCGTAATGGTACACCTTCATACCAAATTTCGTTTGTCTAGCTTCAGTCGTTATAAAGTGGGGCTTAGGCGGGCATTTTCGATAAAAGATGGACACATTTTTAACGTTTTCTTATATTTTCGTGACATACTCGTGATGATACACTGTCATACCAAATTTCATTTCTCTATCTCGAACGATGTGAAAAATAGTATTTCAGCTGCCATTTTGAATCAAAGATGGTGAATTTTTTAAAACGTTGTTATGTTTTCCTAAACTACTCTTGATAATACATCATTATGCCAAATTTCGTTTCTCTGGCTCAAGCAGTTGGAAAATGGATTTATGACGCCCGCCATTTTGGATCCAAGGTGGCGTCTTTAGAGATATTTTGTAATATTTTCATAATCTACTAATAATGTTGTACTGTCAAACTAAATTTCATTATTCTAGTGGCAGCCGTTTAGGCGGTGTATTCTTTAAAATTTTAGGGTTGGCGGCCATTTTGAATCCAAGATGGTGACCTTTTCAAAATGTCGGAATTTGTCCTTTATCTACTTATCATCCTCTACCTTCATACCAAATTTCATGTTTCTAGCTTACTCCAAACACCCTAAACAATATGATGAGTGAGTCAGTCAGTGAGTGAGTGAGTGAGTCAGTTAGACTAAAATGTGCAAATTCAGGGGTCCACAACTAGAACATAGTTTGAGATACGAATATGAAATTTTGTACATCTGAACATATTTACCATATCTCCTTAACGGCAAAAGCTCATATTTCTATCTTTAATATATTTTTTCTTACGGGGCCCCCAAATCGTCGATTTTGCCATAAACTCTTGTTCCTGTATAACATGCTTCTGGCAGTGCTGACGTTTTCTGACGTGAAGAACTTGGCTCATGCACTGCCGTGCATGTTGACTATATCATCAGCGAAATGTAGTTGATGAAGATATCACCATTGATTTTTATTTCAACTTTATCCCAGTTTAAATTTTGAAACACTTCTTCCAGGAAAGCAGAAAATAGTTTTGGAGAAATTGAATCTCCTTACCTTACCACTTTTCGAACTTTAAACTTTTTATTTTTTTTATGTAGTCTAATGATAGATGTATAAGTCGAGTAAATGTTTCGCAGTAACTTGATGTATTCAATTACGATGCCTTGATGCTTAAGCGATTTAAGTACTGCTGCTAAGGAGGCCGAATCGAATTTTTCTTTTAAATCTATGAATTCAAGACATAGTGGAAGCTCATATTCATTAGTCCTTTCCATAACTTCATTCAATGTTTGTATGTGATCCACTGTGCGAAATCCACGATGTAATCCGGCTTGTTCCCTTCCCTGGTTAAAATTCAAGTCTCGTTCAATACGATTCAAAATTACTTTGATGAACATTTTGTATAGAAATGACAGTAAACTAATCGGTCTGTAGTTTTCGACGCATTCTTTGCCGCCTTTTTCGTACATAAAGATGATAATAGCACTATTTCAACTTGACAGTATCTCTCTTGCTCAGGCACATTGAGGTTAATTTGACATGTTCCTCTTCCATCTTTTCACCTCCCCATTTAAACATCTCTGCTGTGAGTCGATCTTCTCGTGGCGATTTCCGTACATCATCAAGCGAAGTACTTTATCCACTTTTTCCTTCATTACGTCTGAGACTTCTACATCATTTTCTTCTGAGTCTTCGTTTCCTAGAATTTCATCAGAGTAGTACAATTCTTTGTAAAAATTTTCAAATATTTTTTATTTCTTCCTTATTTCGTGTTACGGTCCCGTCTGCTCTCCAATTATTTGCTTTTTTCCTATCATGAGCTGCTGTTTGGTTTTCGTCAGGCTCTTGTTTTCCTCGATTGTATTTCTAACAAGATGCTCGTTGTATCTACGTAAAACCTCTTATTTTTTTCCTTACGATTTTATTTAGTTCTATGTTCTCAATCCTCTTTATGTAATTTTTCTATTCCTTCATTTTCTGTTTTCTTCATCAAGAGTTTAGTTTCTTCAGAGAGTTTGCTCTCGTTTTTCGTTTTATGCCTGCTATTTTCTTGGTTGTCTCTCTTATTATCTTAGTCAGTATTTTGCTTCTGCCAATGATGTTTTCTTTATCTTCCAAGGCGCTGAATCTGTTGCTTAGTTCTATCTCGAATACTTCTCTTTGTTTTCCCTAGATTTTCTAGATCTAAATCTGGCGGTTTTCCTCTGATAAGCTTCTTTCTCTCAAGTCTAGTATTTAGTTTCAGCTTACATCTCACCATCCTATGATCACTTGAGATTTTGAAACTGTTCAGAACAAACACGTCTTGCAGAATTTTCCTGTTATTCGATAAAACGTAGTCTATTTCGTTTTTAATCCCATTTGGGCCTTTCTATGTCCACTTCGTCTGAGGCGGCTTCTTGAGAAGCTTATTGGAAATGAACAGTCTGTTGGCTTCTGAAAATTCCACTTACTTCTCATCTCTTGTTTCTTTGCCAAATCCAAAGTTTCTAACTTTCATGTCACTGCTCTGCTTAGTTCCTACTTTCGCATTGAAGCCTTCCATCACAATTTTGTGATGCGATTTGCTACTATCCAAATTCTTCTGTATCTCCTCGTATAGGTCTTCGACTTCCTCCTCCGGACATGATGTTGTTAGAGCATATTCTTGTATAACTTCCATACAAGTGTAACTCTCTTGTTTATCTTTATTACTACTCGTGTGATTCTATCAGAAATTTCTTCTAAAAAGGTAAGAAATAATTTTGTTTGTGCGTGACTAATAAGAAAAGCATGCGGCGAAACACTTGAATGATTTATGAAATGACTATATATGAGACCACGTCCCATGCGTTTCTTTTTAATCATGCAAAAAAAAAATATTTTTAACTTTTAGTACGAATTTTTTTTAGAAAGGTATGTCTTTAGAAAGTTTTATTATTATATTTTAATAGGCAGCCTTACAAAATAGGTGATAACAGTACAGAAACCCCTTCGGAGTAAATTGAAGAGTGACTTTCTTTGTGTGGCTATGGCGGAACGATACTAATTCTCTTCATTTTATTACAAAGGAAACACTTTCGCCAATAGTGACACCAACAAAGTCACTCGCAAAATGGATATCACTTCTTTTGTGAGTAGGATTCTGGCGTCTCTCTTTCCTTTACTCCGAAGATAATTTTGTACTGATTTTTATATTCAACTAGATGTACTCAGAAAGCAGGAAACATTTCTCATAATTATCTTCTCTTTTTTTAAAAAAATCATATATTTTCGAAACATTATAAATATATCTATCAATTATATATTGAAAAACATAGTTCACAATGTATATTCTACTATTGTTTCAAGCTTTTGCTGCAATATACTTGAAAAGAAAAGTATGAATATGTTTTGTCAACATGTATAATGACACTTTTCATAAATCTATGTTTAAAAACATTAGGTTATTTTGAAGTTTATCTACACAGAATTTCGAGGTTTATCCTACAAAACCAATAACAATAATTTTAGTTCTCAGTGACAGCACATAAATCAATTCGGGTCTTCTAGATGTTTTTATATGTTCAAACGTACTGTATTACATTGTCCCAACAAATATACTAATTTGTGTAGTGAGTATTGGCGCGTATGTATTCTCAACATTTATGGGCAACGTTTATGAATGAGAAACGGGAACGTGAAAGGGGATTTTCATGTTAGAATTTTACTATAAAGAAATGGTGAATGGGAAGTTGACAAGCATAGTAATTCTCTCTATTTTGCATTCTTTAATCGAACAATTTGCTCAGCCTTGGCATTGAATTGTATTTATGGCTTTTAGGCATCTGAGGCTCAAGTCGTTCATCCTTGGAAGCAATTGTGATTAAGATTTGCTAACAATAAACTCCCTATATGACTACTTGTCGAGATATTATGTCATTTTTGATTATGTCTCACTATATTTAGACATCTCTAGCTCCGAACATCCTAAATTTCGTCGAAGGAACATTTTTTTTTGTTTATTACTAATCATTTTTTGACTCAAAATTTGACCGTAGCTTTTACCTACATCTAGTTCTTGGTGTGCCTCGTAATTGATGTAAATCAAAACCGCAAATATTTTGATATGCTAACATTTATTAAGCTTCTAGTTTTACTATTAGAATGGTTGAATGATTGTTACTACGTAGCTAACTGCAAGAAAAACATTTAGGTGATATTTACTGTGTTAATAAAACTATAGCCACATTTCTCTTAAAAATTTATTTATTTACTTTCGTATGCGTAGTATTGTGAGTTCATTGTTCATGAGATTATGTCATTCATTGTTGCTACGCTATTGCAGCAGGTTATTACTAATGTTCTTTTGAAAGTCTTCATAGTATCAGACCAAGATGACGCTTTAAACGAACATCTAGCAACCTAAATAGTTAGATAGTACATTATTTATGCTTAGTGTAATGTTATTGAAAACAAACCAATGGAGAATTTAAAATTCAGTTCTTAAATATTCCACATTGCATTTTTAATCGTGCGAGTCTCTTTACGACACTTTACTAATTACTGTAGTGACTTTTCGTTACGGAAAGTGCTTTCAATTTTACCATTCCTCTGGTATATGAATTTATATATTTATAGTCTTTACCTCAGGTCAGGATACGCGAGAAAGAGGATGTTGGAAGGTAGTCGGCCAGAGCCTAGTTTGTAGGTACCATTCAGGTTCTTGGCTGGTGTGACTGAGTAACACTGATGTTAACTTTGGTAATGTATGAAGTGTAAAATAATGGACCTGTGAAATCAGCCAAGTGTGGATTATTTAGTTACCCTTTAAGCCTATACTAGGCTTTGACAACTTAAGTGGTTCGAGGGATCTATGAAAAAAGTAAATATTTGCCGCAAACAGTAATAGCATGTCAATGATATCCTATTGACTTACCTAACAGCCATGTAGAGTGAAGAACATGCTGATTATGCCACTTCTGATTTCAATAGGACAGTATTGCGAGTGGAACGTGTTTATGTACTGCACAAAAAGGAAATAATGAAAAAGAAATAATAAGTGCAGACTAAATGTTCAATATTCATCTTCAAAAGAACGTACATTTCCAAAACTTGTGTATGTGCATCTTCACACTTCTTATACACAAACCTTCAGATAAGTATTTAGAAAAACTAGAAAAAATATATAATTTTAGTGTATTGTCATTGCTTTTGATACAAGGTAACAAAAAATGATTGCCTTTTTCTGTAGTTAGAAACAGAGAGGTATACAGAAAATGTTATTTATCGTTAGTCCTCAAAGTTATCCCCATCGGTATCCAGTACTTCTTGTACCACCTACAGTTGCGCAATTCGCTGGCGGTACAACTGGGAGGTCTTGGACGCAAAGAAGGTCGTGGGTACCTGCTGCAAGTCTACAACATTGGCAAAGGATTCCCACGTAGTTGTTATCCAAGGAATGGTAAAGATGATAATATGTTGGCGCAGTGTGCGTGGAGTACGGTGAATGTCACAGTATTTCCTATCCAAGTCGCTGTATGGTATCCCTGGCCACCCGCGTACGTCCTGGCATTGTCGGCAAGGAACAGTATACTTTTGCGATTCACTAGGTTTGACTCCTTCTGCTACAGTGCCTTTTGCAAAGGTTATAACTGCTGCGAATAAATGGGCGCAGTGATGATTTGCCCCGGTTCGTAGTGCACCACTTGACGACTATCTCTAGCGCGCTTAGGAGTCTCATACTGGACCAACTTTTTGTCAATGGTGGGCACTCAGTCGGATATGGGTGTGTTGGGGTGCAAGAAAGTAACTCCAAACTGGCTGTCACAAACTGAAGTCAACTGTAATAACTTGTACACATTTTTCGGGCTTTCTCCACACTTATATTAAACAACTCTCCCGCCACCGTAAAGTCCCTAAAAGGAATGAATAGTAGTTGCCACAATGACTAAGATCTTACATTATCTGAAAGCTCTTGGTCCTCTTTTTGCGAAAGATAAGCCGGACTCCACAGCTTTTGGAAGTTCTTCTATATCTGTGTCGTAACTGTAGTAGCGTTATATTGTTTAAAAAGCTAAACTATCTCATCTTAGCACCTCTAGCAGTTGTTCGATTGTAACCTCATGGGATAATCTGATCATTGGAGAATTGTGTCTCCTATTGTTTCATTCGGCTAATGATATATTTTTAAAATTGACTCGATTCGCTAATCTTTTACTCGCTTTGTTCCATAGTGACAGAATCTTCCGTTTGTAGTGCTTGTCAGGGTTTATTACTATTTCTGTATTCTCGTCACTAGGAATTTGCAGAAAATGTTCCTCCAACTGACAGCGCTGGTTCGTCATTAAGCAAGATTTGCCAAAATTAAGTAGATATTGCAAACCTTACACCAGGCATCTATGAACTGAATGTCCTCGATTGTGTAAACAATCAAAAACTCAATTAACAGAATCAGGATGTCGGGCCAACCGATTTTTGATTCGATTCAGAATCGTTCACGTCCGTCCAATATTAAAATACAAATTATCGTATTGTAATCTATGTCTTCATGGACCGTTACAATATCCTACCCAGCGGTTCCGCCTCCTGTGATGGGTGTCACCTCCAAACCCTGAACAGCACCCTATCTTTAAAGTTTGTACGGGCAAACATCGATAGAAACCATGCAGAACTCCATTCACAATTTTAACTTTACACTCCCCCAAACTAAAATTCCTGACAAAATCTCGAGCCCTGTCCATAATACATAGGCGTCCAGCAAAAATAAGCAAAGCTTATCCTTCCTCCCTTGGACGTAATATTTGAACGACCACTTTTCCAAAAATAAAATTGGATTTTTTTCGTAAATGATGCATCCGCCTTCATAAATTGTATCCGTAGACTCTAATGATCCTCAGACCACCAAATTGGAATGTTTTGTTTTCACAATTACACTAAATCTCATTTGTCTGGTCTAACCTGAATTGGGACTGATGCTGATAATCTAACATCCAGATTTTCTAGAAAATTCGTTAACGACATAAGTAAAACAGTTTGTATATAATTTTGTTTTATATATAAACAGTTAAAACAATTTATATATATATATATATATATATATATATATATATATATATAATATTGTACATTTTAAGTACTTTTAAGAATATTAAAAGTTCAAAGAAAGATGTGTATTGTATCTGCATAAAGTAGGGTAAGGTAAGGTGATTGGCAGTATTTTGTGCTTAATGTACGTAATATTTCATTTATTTCAAAGTGCACTGACCTCGTCACAGGAAGTCTCAACAAGCAGCATAGGTTGAAGCGAATATATCACTTTATCTTTCGTGTAACTGTTGAACCTTACAGCACTAGGTTAGTAGCAATAACCTTATAAAATAATACTGCCAAATAAGCTTACTTTATCATGTAAGTGAGATTTAGATTAGGTGGGCTGCATTTCAATTTATAAAGATACTTTAATTTAGGTTGCACATGAGCTACAGCCAGGGCCGGATTTATGTGTCTAGACACCCTAGGCCCATGACTTGTAGCGCCCCTGCCCTTTCTTTTCCCTCTTCCCTATCCCCCTGTTCTTTTCCCCTTCCCACCCTCACATTATGACAAATGTACTCTTCTCCGTCCCAGAGATAATAATTATTTAACTCTGCTTTGGTGGTTATTTACAAAACACGGTTCAATAATAATTAATAATAATAAGTAAAAGCATTAAATACACAGCCCTAGAATGAGCAAATTTTAATTAAATTACTGTAGATTACTTGCGGAAGACACAGTAATTACACTGAACAAGCAGGTAATACTAACTATTGTTATTCACACAAAAACACTTCAAAGCAAATTAAATAAAAACATTATTAATGATATATAAATACAGTTAGTAATTGTTGTCCATAAAAATAATTTTAAAGCGTCTTCCACCTTGGTTTCCATCGTGCGGTGGTGTTTATTATGCGAGCGTCCTTGTACCATTGTACCCAACGTCTTGCAGCTTTCTCTCAATGTTGAGCAGCTCCAGTACTGTCACTCTGTCATAACCAGTTGAGGGGCTTAAATAATTCCCTTCTAACCTTCAATACGTCGCTCCTAAAAAGTAGCAACTTGCAAAATTACAAAATCTTTAGGAATATACAAGAGCAACACTACAAACTCATGCGCTACATTGAATACGTGACCAGCTCTTTGAGTCTTAAACATCTCCGGAAATATTATATTACCTCCTCAAGATATAAAGTCAATGTAGGGAAGACAATAAGGCTTGTTTCTACTGTCATAACAGACAGATTAGTCTAATATCTACATTTTTAGGGTCATTAGCCATCTTTGGATTAGACCTCGATAGAGTATGGGAGGATAGCGATCGGTGATTTAGCTAAAGCACCATCCTGAGGTTTATATGGTGAAAGCGAGGGAAATTTTGGAAAACCTAAGTCAGGACAGTCGCCATCAGGATTTAAACGCAAGGTACCTACACATTGCGCTCCCGAGAAGACACTTTAGTTTTTCTCATATCAAAAAACTAGCCTAAATTACGCATTCGTGTATACAGAGTCCTTCAACACAAAGTGCCTGTTGCCTATTGGTAGGCATATAGATGACTGCCACGCTCTAAGTACTAAATTAGGAAGAGCAAATATTTCATCTTAGTAGAGCGGCAAAAAGGATCACCCTTTAAGAGTGATTTTTTAATAGAAAAGAGTGATTTTCAGCGAGACGTTCTTGCGTTGCGTACAAAATGTGATCTTTGTAGGTGGGATTCCGATGCTTTATGGATATAATTTATTCTTCTAACTTGAAAAAGCGATTTATCATCTTTCTAAGTGGTGCGCAAAGCATCGTGGGTATTAGTCAAGTTTGTTCTCCGCCATTTCTTACCGCGAAGGTTACCTGAACACAAAGTCCTCTGAAGTTAAAAATGTCAAGAGAAGACCTCATAAACTTTTCTCAAAAACATACCAGAAGACGTCAGGAATAAGATACATAACAGAAATCTTTAAACATTAACCTGACAAGAGAAGGAAACCCTTTTGAGTGTGTTCTTTCTCAGTGTAACAGGTTCAAATTGCACTGAACTAAGGCTATTCGTTTTTTTACTATTTTTCATTCATAAGAATATTACTTTTCTTTGTTACTACATAAGAATAAATACTCCATTTTGCGTCTTTTTAAATTTTCAACGTTTTATTTCGTCCTTGCTCAAAAGATAAAAATTTATCTTGATAGATGGAAACTCATCTAAAAAAAGATTACGCTCCCATCGACAAATTCCATCTTTTTACGAGCTGAAATTTATCATCATTTCTCACATAAATATCCGCTCTCGCAAAATGAAATATTACACTCAAATCGAGCTAAATTCCGCTCTATAAATTTAGTGTATATGTGTAGAATTACAAATGATTATTGGTATGTACAAAGACAAAAATAGGAATAAATTATATTCCTAATATAATGTTTGTTTTACCATTTCTAATCCGAACTTTAAATTATCTGAAGTCAGTTATATAAGAGATGGTGTTTGGCGCTCCCCCTTAATGTGGTTTGCTAAATATTTTTGCGTCTCATGTTTTAAATAGCAATTTGTTTTTGTTTTTTCGTTTAAAGTGCGCTCCTGTTAAACTTGCGCCCCTAGGCCGGGGCCTAGTGGTAAGTCCAATGTTTTTCGTATTTTCATTTTTTATGTTAGTCGGCTTCTATGTTCCAAGGGCTATCCACTTGCATAATACCACAGTCTAACTCCAACTCAAAACCTTTTTTCAAAACCAAAATAGTTTCAGCTGAATAGAATAACATCCCAAGTCCTTGGGCTCTTTTCTGTTCCTCCTGAAAAAAAAATATACTCTGGTGGACTTGGGATGTTTTTTAATTGAGTATTCAATTACAAGGAAAGAATACTATATCCGTCAGAGAGCATTGCAAAAGTTACATGCCAACTCTTAATTTAGATACCATGTTGGTATTCATGTAGTAAAAATGAGTAAAAACCTCGAAACAAGCAGTCAGTATTGCAGGAAACACAACTTGAACTTATGTCGCTTCCGACTGACGATTCCAAGTCTGCTACCATATCCATTATGGCAATGGTATCTGTGTATTTCTTTAGTCGCTGTAACATGTCTAAACAATCTCTCTTGCTTGGACCAATTCCAGTTTCTAGGTTCTAGGCTAATACCAAACTATTAAATGTTTTAAAACGGCATCCTTTGTTGTTTTTATAACATACTATTTCAGTGCTTTTGATTTAATACTTCTCATTATCTCACAACTTCTTGTCATCTCACAAAGTTTTTGAATTGTGACTTTCTCTTTACTTATAAAACTGAAGTCATGTTGCATAAGCTCATGGGGTATGGGCGAACTGTATTTAAAATGCTACAATATTGTTTATTTATCCATTTCTCTAATGTTAATAGGTTAGTTGTTTGGTTTGTCTGGTCTTAAGTATTAAATATATTTAAAAGAATAACTCATTCTCTTAAAAGTGTTAATAAATATTCATTCCAAAGCAAACAATTGTACTCTGCCACAATCTTGTAGAAGCTGTGTAAGCCTATACTCGCATTAGCTCTTTGAAATGTTGCTACTTATAATGGTTCAACATTTTTTTTTTACTCGTTATTATTTGTTTTAAAATTTTCCTGTATCATCTTTTAAACCTGGAATTTCTATGATACGGACGTGTACTTGATCATCTACATAAGTTTCCTCTATTCTAATATATCTTCAGAAGCTTTACAGAGTACGGGGAAATCACTTTAATCGACGATGACAAAACATACCATAGAATTAATTCAGCCATGTAATTAATTCTTCTGAATGAAAAGCAAAGAAATAAATCCGCTTTAGGAAAATACCCACATCAAAAAATGTACATTACCGGCAAATCCAAAGCCTTTGGAACATAAACCAATTAACATTTTGTTTTTTTCATTCTACAAAAAATCGGTTTATATAAAAATGTTTATTTTTATGAGGAATGTTTTGTCACTGGTTTCTTTTTAAACTGATGGTTCAGAAGTTATTATAAAAACGAAAATAATAGCCTGCCATTTTACAAGAAGGCGGCTATTTATGTAGTATTGTTGTATTATTTTGTGAAGGCCCATTTACAGCCTACACGTGTTAAAACTCTTTATGCCACAGACTATACATCTTTACTTTTTTATTAATCGTCATACTGGACATTTACACCAGCATTTTATGTTTCTGGAAATCTTTTACATCTTCAGTTTGTATATTATTTTAGTTAACAGCTACGTATTGACGTGACAAAAATAAGGGGTTTCCCCTGTATCGGGACGGGCGTAAGCCATAGTGCTGTTACTGCCCATAAAATTCATTTTATCTTATCTTAAGAAGGTGGCTGTAGCAGAACAAGAATTCTTATAATATTTTAGTACGTGAGTCATAATTCACAATTCTGCCTTCAACTACCTTCTAGTTTGTTAAAAGGAATTTCCTTAAAAGGTCTCAGGGTCAGAGTAAAAGGAGCCAAATACATATTTTACAATGAGGGGAGTGCCGTAACCACCGTTAGCTTCACCGCTGCAAGAAATGGCATAAATAAATAAACGTAACAAGTATCAATAAGTTTGATTTTGGGTCACAGTGACCAGTATTCTTCAAACGTGTACCGTACCGAGTTTAGCAGAGCTGGACAAAATAATATCCAAAATATAATGAAATAGGTCTGATACTAATCATTCACCAAAAACTACATTATTTACAAACCCTACAACCCACTAACGATCTTTAACCAAATTACCCTTGTGTATAATTTGCATTTCGAACATTCTAATTTATGATAATTTTGTCTGGCCGCATTGCAAGACATCCAAGTGAGAACAGGCTTTCAACCGCTGCCGAACTCGAAAGAGAGTGTGTTAAATTTGTTCAAAATCTTCAACATAATACGGTATTTCGATAAAATAGTCAAGGTACTTTCTGATTCACCTAAATACTGCAAACATTCCGAACTTTGAAGAATGTGTTGAATACACATTTCGCTCCTAATCACTAGAATCCTATTCAAACATGTAGTTACATGCTTCATTATTGTATCCCGTCGCTTTAAACTTTATTTTATATGGACCAGTCTAGTAACTGTTGACTTAAGGAATCGCTAATCTCACAACAGTTTTCGTCCCAAAGATAGCGGACAGTCTGTGACGTCACCATTATGAGAAATTAAGCAACATTCCGTACTGTAAACGAATTCTGGGAGCATTGCTTGAGGATTCAAGTGTGCGTGGGTGGGAGGAGAGTATGTCATCTATAATTAGGGATAAAATGAAGTCCTGATATTGCCTCATGTAAGTCATGTGTATCATATCGGTTTTCATATTCTGCTATTGCTGACGGGTTCGCTCAATATTTTAAGAGTGTTTATTCTTCATCCTCGGCAGATTGCAATGGATCTGAATCTTCAAATTTATATGTATCGCATTGTTTCATGGTGAATTCCTTATCCGAACAAGAATATTTTAATTCTCTTAAAAATCTAAAACCGTCAAAGTCATCGGGCTCAGATTTAATAAACACTTATATTTATTTATTTATTTATTTATTTATTTATTATTAAGTTTCAGATACAGCTTGAGTTGCCATTTTACACAGAAACAAAATAACAATGCAACAAACTAAATAACTTCACTACAAACTAAATAACTTTACTACAAACTAAATAACATGAAATTAAATTTTAAACAACACATAACACAGCAATTGATATAAAAAACATAACGATTATACTACACAAGAGGAATAACTCACATATTTGTATTTAGCGTTCGATGGAAAGTGTGTTCAGATCCGAAAATATCAATATTTGAATCAAGGTTATTGTACATAATTACTAGTCTATGGAATAAGAAGCGCTGCAGTATACTTAGCCTAGGCGTGGCACTATGAAGGAGGTTATTATTTCTTGTTATTCGCAAGGGAACACGGAAGTAAAATTTAGATATCAACTCTCCAGTTCTAAGGTTACCGTTAAGTATCTTGTATAAATACATCAAATCTGCCAGCTTGCGACGAGAAGAGGGTACGTGGAGACCAAGAACGGATAATAACTCTGGTTTGCTGAAGCTACGTACTGATGGTATTCTTCTTTTAACTATAGCAAGAAAAAAGTTCAGAACAGAATCAATATGAGATAATGTAAAGGGATGTGGTGAGGTGTTAAAGAAACCGTTATGTTATATTTACAACCTCATATTGAAAACATCTGTGTATAAAGAGGCTTGGAAAATCAGCAAAGTTCGTCCTATTCTTAAGAAGGAAAACCCAATAAATATAGAAAATTATAGACCTATTTCATTAATTTCTTCTATAGCCAAAGTATTTGAGCACATTCTTTACAGACGAATATTTAATCATGTAAAACCTTATATATCAATACATCAACACGGTTTTTATCCAAGGAGGTCAATAGTTACGAACCTTCTTACTTATGTTCAATATATATCAGATACTCTCAATAATAATTTTTCTGTTGATACGATCTATACTGATTTTTTAAAAGCTTTTGATAAATTGGACCATGCTATTTTGATTAAGAAATTATCTAATTTTGGATTTTCAAGACAACTGTTGCAGTTGATCTCTTCGTATTTAAAAGACAGGAAACAATATGTTGTTTACAATAATCAGAGATCCGACCTATTTGATGTTCACTCTGGCGTGCCTCAAGGATCTAAGCTTGGACCGTTATTTTTTGTATTATTTATTAATGATTTACCAACGGTTCTCAAATACTCAAACTGTTTACTGTACGCGGATGACATGAAATTGTTTAGACAAATAAGAGTAGATGAGGATGTTTCGAAGTTACAAGCAGATTTAAACAGTTGTTATGAGTGGAGTATTCAAAATAAACTGCATTTCAATATAAATAAATGCATTTCAATTACCTTTTCTAGGAAAAATATACCAATTCATTTTGAATATAAGATTAATAACTTAAATATCAAGAGAAACCAAGAGGTAAAAACGATTTGGGAATTCTCTTTAATAATAAACTATCTTTCAATACGCATGTAGAAAAAGTATGAAATGAGGCTTATAAACTCTTAGGATTTGTGATAAGGAACACACGAGAATTCCGCAACTTTAATGCTTTAATAATTGTATTTAATACTTTTGTGAGAAGCAAACTAGAGTATGCTTCGATAATCTGGACTCCTTACTACAAGCAATTTATTAACAAAATTGAACGTATTCAAAACAAATTTCTGAGATACCTCTATTACAAGATTTTTAGAATTAATTCTTATCAAGAAAGGGTGTCGTACAATACACTTTTAAAGATTTTTGGTATAAGTTCGTTGGCAACCAGACACGAGCTCTTGCAGTTAACCTTTCTTTATAAATTAGTAAACGGAATCATTGATAGCTCGGAGTGTCTAAAGCTATTGAATTTTAATACAAAAGCTATCAATTTAAGGAGTAGATTGCTTTTTAATTGTAATAGATCTAAAACTATTGCACATTCCAATTCACCTGTTACAAGAATGTGTCAGTTATTCAACAAACTGGCGCCAAACAATGTGGATGTTGATTTTGCTATGCCTTATTCTACTTATGTAAAAACTCTTAAATATAATCCCCGATTGTTGTGAAATTTTTTAACTCGATATTGTATTATATTTGGTCTTTCGATTTTACTTATTAGTGACAAGTAATTCCGTTGAGATAATTGTGTCCGAGTACTTTCATTTATGTTTCAGTTGTTTCTTTCTCTCGTTTCTAATATTTGACGTATTTTAATATTCATATTTACCACTTGTTGATTATTTTCATGTATTTTTTTTTTCATATTTTTTTTTGTCTTTCTTTTGTATCATAACCATTTGTAATATTCTTGTTGTAATATTTGTAATTTGCTACTTGTTGATTATTTTCATGTATTGTTTTTTCATTGTTTCTTATTTTTGTTTGTTTGTCTTTCTTTTGTATCATAACCATTTGTAATATTCCTTATTATGTAAGCCTATTGTAAATTGGATATTTCTTTTCCTGTAATAGGCGACTTATAAATAAATAAATAAATAATATATTATAGAATATTTGGCCTCCTTATTCAGAACAGCTGCAGAAAAGTACATTTTGCTTTCATGAAAACTTAAGATAAAGTAGGATTTTACTAGTGTTTGGGCTATAGGCGAATTTGGGTTGTTATAATTAAAAAGTGAATCCCCGGTACATTTCACTATATTGTTTAAAATGTGCGAAAAAAAGTGGAAAACTACATTAACTAACTTCCTTGAAAAATTGTAAACAAGAAGTAGTTAATGAACCCAAAGATTCGTAGTCATCATCTTTCTGTTTCCAATTTGATTGATGCAACTGCGCAGAATGCTGAATGTGAAGTAAAATCAAGGAGAGATGTGAATACAAGGGTAAAATTAACGTTACCTACTCCACGAAACTAAAACTTAGAGGAGAAAGGTAATGTTAAGTAGACGTATAGGAGTGTAGAAACGCAAAGCAGAGTAAGTTTTGGAATCAAATCATGAGCTTTCGCTATGGGTAAGGATTGGGAGTAACTGATTCTGTCAATTTTGTAAAATTTCAAAACGCGTACGTGTATATAACCTAATCTGACTTTTTAAACCTAACTCGTTGAAGCTAAACTTGTAAACAATATAATAAGGTAAAAGCTAGAAAAATGCCATGTGTGTGTGTGACGCTATTGGTATTTCTCCGCGTGCCACCATATCCGTCTCCAAATCAATCGGAGTGCGTATTTTACGAACTAATCATCATGGTGAGGTTTCTGTAACATATTTTGTGTCGCATTGTGCGTATGGTAGTTCTAATGGGTTAGCTCTCAAAACTATTCATAGAAAATGCATATATCGTCCACAACACGCCATGATTCATCCAAACCGGTTATGAAATGTATTCCCTACTCACACCAATGCTGGCCAACACTCAAAGATGATGCCGAAATTTCTCATAGAAGTCGTGACGTCACACCTGGTACAAGAACTGTTGAAAGATCAGCGATTCCCGTTGACTTAGGCTCGTCACGTTCTAGTTAAAAGGCACCCATACCCCAGTCGGAACTCGAACCCGGGACCGTAACTAATCGCTATCTTTTCACCAGAATACTAGCGGTTAAATGAATAAGTACCTCACTCATAAACACATCTTTTATTTTCTGTTATAATTCTTTTAGAACCCATCTGAGCTTAAGAAATTGGTGGTTCACAAAGTCTAGCTCTGTATCATTCACAGAGGAATCTAACGTTAAGAACTGAGCAACTTCATTTTTCTAATCCTTTTAACAGTATCTTAATTATTTACTACAGTATTCTGCAGTTCACTTGTTGCACATAAATGCGTCGAAGCAGCAAATAATTATAGTATCATAGTACCCTAACTATTTTATATTTTACAAAGCATGCAAAACAAGAAAATACGATGGACAACTTACTTATATGATATTATGAAATACAAAATAGCTCTTAAGAACTTATTTAAAATGCAAAGCACCATTTTGTATTTAAATGCTTTCATTTTAAATAGGTTCTAGCTCTCCAGATTATCTTTACATTCTGTCTGCACTGCCAGAGCTTAAGAACATTTTCTACAACAGGTTACTCTTGTAGAGAAAATAGTTCGGTTTAGATAACAAGTTATGATTTCCTAGACAAAATACGCTCTCCTACAAATCTATTCGACATATTCTCGTACATTGTTCATATTTTTGTTCTCAGTAACTACAACTTGATACAAAAAATACATTTGACTACAACTAATATCAATTATTAATATGTTTGTTATCACGTTAATATAATACTCTTAAATTAAATTTATATTCTTTATAATCCTCCTTGAAATATAGTATTAGCCTTAAAAAAAGGATTCATTTACCCTATATTTGAAACTTTTCCACCTTTGAAACAAATTATAAGATATTAGCAGATACGATCAGTAATATCACAGGATAATAGCATGTATTTACCTAGGTATATATTTCTCCCTAGCTTCTAAAAAATGTAAATTCATGGATAAATGTTCGAACTTCAAGAGCATATTTTCTTGGAGATTTCGGTAAAATAATAAGTTATGATTATAGCCTCCGCTTTTGTTTGCTAAAGTAAAGAGCTTGTGAGTTTCTAAATTAATGATAAAGCTAGAATCTATCAGGAATCTTTGATCCTCAGATATATCAGTCTACAGATTAAAGTTTGCAAAGTCCGGAATAAAGGTGTCGATGTTACCTATTATGTTTTTTTTATGGTAATATTTCACACATCATTCTGAAGTATGACAATTAAAACCTAGAATTCAAATATTCTAATCATGCCAGATATAACATTCTTTATCATATATGTAGTTATATTATACGCTTATCAATTAGCAAGAGGTTTTAGGTAACCGAAATACATTTTTAGATATATTTTCCTTTCAGAAAATGATACTGTAGAAATGATGTTATTTTGGACAGAGAGAAAAAACAATATTTGAAATAAAGTTTTGGAAGCTATTTCAATTAAAGATTCCTTCTTGTTCTACAGTCTACCGCTAAATTAAGAAAAGATTTCGGAATTTCAAACATATCTAGAGTTCTCTAGCTGCTATTTAATATATCAGATTAACAATGGCAGCGGGGGGTCAGGAAGAATGTTTAAGATTAAAAGTATCGAAGTTTTCTGAAACTATGTCGCCATTTGTCTACCAGAAAAATTGGGGACTAAAGGGGAAGAAAGGAAGATGAAAGAAGGACAAGAAACCTTCTCATGCATGTGTAATGAAGTGAGCGAAAGTGGAATGACAAAAATGCCTAGAACAAGAAGCAAAGCAAGGATTGAGAGAAGATGTAAGAAGTGAAAGAGGCGAAACATTGACGAAAAGAAATATTCTTATTTTTGTTCCGGTCCCTTTTTCTGTTTCGTACGTTCTTTGACTTTAAAGGCAAAGGAACACTTCTTTTCTTTATATGAACCAAAATGCACCCCCGTCTTTTCCGTGCCGATGAGACGCAAAACTATAAGGAAAGAATCTGAAAGACTTTAGCAAAGAATGATGAGAAGAAGCCAAGCCATTCTTTTACTTTTTTTTACTATATTTCCTTTTCGATTTTTTTTCTTTTTACTTCTTCTTTATTCTTTAGCTTCTGTCAGTAGGAAGAAAGAAAAAGAAACGACTGGACAGCAGTAGTAGCAACAGACAGAAGAAGGACGCAAAGAAGAAGTATAAGAGAAGCTTGAATAAAGTAGGAACGCGAGAACGAAAAAAGAAATCCCCGCAAAAAGCAGATAGAAAAATTCGATTTGGCATCAAATCTCATGACGTCACCACCACCACAGATCCGAATTGTATCTGGTAACATTGGTCAACCTCTCTTCTCTTTCTCTTTCTTTCTCCAACCTCTCTTTCACTCGTGCTTCTCCTCGAAGACGATTTCACAAGATTGAGTTTTTGTCGATGGAAGTTAGGAATCGAGTTGACGCATAAAACTGGAGAATAATGTGTTCTCCTCCTTCTCTATA
>JAGDQP010036120.1:0-19217 GCA_022664845.1 Lepisma saccharinum | reverse complement strand
TATGTTTGCTCTATTTAGAGCGAAGGCAAACTACTTATCACTGTCATTTGAACACATTTCGAAAATCATTCAGTCTTAAGTTTTGAAGCTGTTAATTACACGTTGTGCTTTCTTCGTATGTATCTTTAATTAGTGTGTTCAAAATGGTTTAATTTATGAAACTAGGGCTGAGAGAATCAGGAGGTTGTTTGAAAATGGAGTAGATAATATGTCCTCTGTAGAGGAAGTTGATTAAGATGTAAATATTACAAGTAACACTGTTTCAAGTGGACACTCAGATCTAGAAGAGATATACATATTTAAAACCAGCATAAAAAACTGAGTTTGTGCGTAAAATATTAGGTGCCATGACCAGTGGTTGAAGACAAATTGTCGGGAAAAGTTTTTTTTTTTTTTTTTGGATTCTACTTATGAATATCTGGCGCTGGTTTACACTCAATGACTCGCACTTTATCCACTAAACTAAATATCCACTTGTTAGTTTCTGTTTATACAGTGAACACGAAACAGACAGTGATGTTGAAAATGAAGAAGGCATTGAAAATAATGTTACATATCTTAGTTCGTACTTTCTCTGTTCTTGTTGTAAGGGAACTTTAGATAAACAAGTAAAAGAAATGGTGAATGACCATTAAATCACAATTGTAGGCACAGTCAGAGAAAATCAAATTGTCTCCTATATTCATGAATCCAAGGAATAAGGAAAAATGTAGCAGTTTCTCTTCTTTTCAACATGATTGTACAATTGTTAGAATTATATTTTAATTGAACTTAATTTTTAAGCCCTTTAGGCAACTTTGGCTCAGGCCGGATGGGTGATGATGATGAGATAAATTGGTGGAATGAAGAAAGTGGAAACAAACTGGAGAACCCCGACAAAATACACGCACATGGTGTTTGTCCACCACAAGGCCCACATAGCATGAGCAGGGGTCGAACTTACGACCTCTAACACCAGAGATGAGTGCTCTATCTTTGATTCACCGTAACTGTACAATTGTGTCCTATCCACCTAAGAAGAACCGGTGTGTTGTGTTGATCTCAAACATGCATCATGATCTCAAAGATCACAAAGATTTAGTATATTTATGATTCAATAAATGAGAGAACGATCAAATTCAAAAGCAGAAAATATTAATGGGTCTCGCAGACCCAACGTTAACAATAATGAGATTTTTTTCTCACGTTACCACTGTAGGGTTAAACGCATGCAACTTGGTTACGGCTGCCATCTTGGAAAATGGCTTCGAAAATTAAGTTTTTCTCCTAAAGTTTGGGGGAAATCAAGCATCACATTGAAAAAAAAGTTTCAAATGAAATTCATTCAGGATAAAATTATTAATATTTTTGTAGTTACCTTTTCTTTTAAAAAATTTTTAATATCATGATATTTGGTATATAATAGTAAGTACTTGGCATCCCAAGTAACATGAAAAGCTTCTTCAGCATAAAATTGATTTTATTTTTTTAAAAAAATAATAACTTTTTGTCATTTGACCAAGCCCATTTTCTTACACTAATGCTCTGTTCAGGTTCTCTAACAACAACATTTTCTGCTCAGAAAACTGAATACTTCTGTGTTAGACAGTGGAAAGGTGGTAAGAAATTAAATATTCCCTGAGGATATAATGACTTTAAAAGGAGAAAAAAAACATAGTGTCAGATATTTTAGCTGTCTGCTAAGATGCAGAAGAAATTAGTAGAACAGCCAAACTGTGGGTACATCGGTACAATATATGAAAACGGTTATTCTTATGATAGAGTTCATTAGAGCTTAAAGGACAGGAGACTTTATATATATATATATATATATAATAAAACCATTTTAGGATAGGGAGGAGCATGTTGTTGGCATTTCTACCGTCATTTATTTTAAAATGCTAAACAAAAATATAATTTTATTTTAATCAGTTTAGCTTTTGTGCTGTTTTGTGGCTTGTGGGTCGATGTAAAGAATAAAAGAAATTCTTCATTTACATATCTTCCTCCATGCCTGCATCTTCTTATGCTTTCCGTACTTTCTCTGGCATACACATAGTACACGGAACTCCATGTTTCACGTCTAACACTGGCCTACCCGTTTCCTTGAAGGTACTCTCATCTATGCCAGTTTTCGTGCTCTAAGATCGAACCCTGACTTCAACATTAAAATTACATCTTTTCTTGAGTTAGAGATTTTGTTTCGTGGTTAAAATCTATAGTGTCATGATCCCAAGATCCAGTGGACCTGAGTTATTTAATATGGCGTTATATTCCATTACTATTACAACCTCATGAACTACTGGTCTTCAATGCCCAAACCAATTTGAATTTAGAAAACATTTCCATTGACTCGGTGCCATCTACATTTCTCTGTTAACAGTTTACAGTGGAAAAGTATGATTCTTTAATATTTTAAAAATATCGTTCACATATTTCGAATGAGTCAACACTTTATCACTCTTTCAGTCACCTAATACCAAATGAAAAGAGTCTAACTTGAATATTTTATATTAATCTATTTAAGAAATATTGTACAACAAATATAAAATTAAACTCCAACATATATTTCTTTCTATCTTGAAATTTATAGAATTTAATCGTTCACATGAACAACGTTGTAAGCAGCATGTTTGTCAATAATGTGACGTAATGATGATGAAACAACCTTATTTTAGTTTCAATAAAATGATAATTTTTCAGTTGTATTTTATTTCAGGAGCTGGCAGTCCTTGCTGTACTGAGTGTTTGCAAGGAACACGCCTAACAAAAACAATAAGACTGATCGTTTTCTGTCCACTGTAAAATTCAGTACATATTTTGGTTAGAAAAACATTGGTCATGCTGTACAATTCTTTTCTCGTTTTCGGATCACTACCTTAGAACGATTTAGTATTATATTACACGAGTCAATTCCAAATTGTTTGCGAAGTACTTGTGCCCTACTAAGGACTCAAACGCAGAGATCTGATAACTAAATAACTATCCTAACTGAGCCAACTTAAGAAATTTAGGAGTACTTTTCAGATACTTTTGGATAGTAACCTGTATATGTACAGCGAATAAAACTCTAGTATCAGTAAGCAATCATTTAAAATGAAATAATAAGGAATGGGACAAAACAAGGATCTTATTTTATTTAACGGCGTGCTAAATAATAATAATAATTTATTATCGTTACAGAGGTTTCCAACTAAACTTAAAAGAGCTCCTGGCCCAGGGGACTATGATGATCTTCGTTCATGTGTGGAAAATTCTAAGAAAACAGTCAGTATCATAGATGCTCCATTTTTAGCTCTAGCCCCTCGATTTCCTAGAACTCAGAAACAAAATCTTCCTGGTACGTTAGTTTTTTTTATTTCTTGCTAATTAATAGTTCAAGGATTCTTAATTACTTAAAAAAAGAATTTGCTTGCTTTGTTTTTCCTAGTCTTATTTGCATTGGTTAATTACTTTGAATTAGTATGAAAGATACATTTGTTTCAAGGTACTCTGCATGAGATGACGTTGACCTTGAATGTTACAAATTGGAGTTTACTACAAACGTCATAGTGTTATCAGCTTGTGGAGAAAGGTAAAAAAAAAAAGTGAAAAGGTCCTGCCAGTTTTATAGTCACTAGTAGAAAGAGACGCTGTGAGGCGGTTTAAAAGTTCATTTTAGGTCGTGCAACTTTCAAGTCGCTCTATATGGGAATGAAACCTTGCTGAATTATGTTTCTATGAAACCGCCTCATAAAAACTTAATTTTGAATGCGAATTTTTTATGTTAGAGACCCTGCTGAGTCGATTCAGTAAGGTTTGATTTGGCACAAACGCGCCATTTCCGATATAGAGCGCGTGCAACTTACTGATATATCCCGTCACAATATTTCCCTCAAAATACTGAAAAAAGTTCCCGTTTTTTCGTAAAAAAAAAAATAATAATCCCGGATTCTAAGTTTTCTTTAAAAATAATTGGAACTTAAAAACAAAATGTGTCAGAAAGATGCAACAAAATTTCCCGATTTTTAACTATTTTTTCCCCCTTTTTCCCCCCAGATTTTCCCATTTCCGGTAAATTTCCCTCCACTTGACAACACTGAGAAGGTATATATGAATTCAAATCTGAAACCAAGTTCTATCTACTTGTGTTGGATAATATTTACTAATAGCAGAAATATACTCAGTCATCGAAATTTACAACAGAACTTATTGGGTGTATGAATATATACGTAAAAGGACAGTCGTGCATGTACAGGATAATTCCCCAATGAATGTGAACAAGTAAAATAATCTCATATCCAAGGAAAACGCACATTATTACCACTGAAAATGCTGTTTGAAACATTACAAAATTTTAAAACATTTCAAATACCGTTTGAAACTATCTGTCATAATATTACCTTACGCATTCTGCTTATGGAGTCGCTGAGACACGTCCTTATAGTTAAATATATATATATATTTTCGGAATTCCAAATCGTACCAGGATACTGTATAACTTTTCCCTTTTGATCGAATCGTATGCTTTCTTAAAATCAATGGATAGCTAGCTGCTGAACATGCCCATTTAATTGTCGTTTCTTCTCCAAAATTTATCTCAAGGCGAAAATCCGGATTTTTTTTTTTTTCCAAATCCACATTGGTAATCTCCAATTAGAATATTAATTTCTGCATGTTACAATATTGAAAATACACGAGGACATGCTACACAATACAGTAAATTGCTATAATAACTCAGACAATATCCTACGTACCAACAAACTTTTTCCCGTCATGACTCGCAATATTTGAACGCTGTTACTTGTGGTTGTAACGCGCTACTAGAAATAGTTATCAAGTAACGAATATATTAAAGCAAGTCTTGGATAGAATTTCGTAGTGACTTATCTACAAACGAAACAACAAAGCCTTTTTAGATTATTCGAGATAATCAATCATCCATAGCAAGCTTAAATAGCTCTGTTTCTAACCTAAATGGACATGAATGTCACTTGATCAAATCAATTCATACATTTCTTTAAAATTTTATATACTTATTAAACATCATTGCGGAGAATAGGAAAGGGAAAAAAGTACTTATATATGTAACTTTGCTTTTCTCTTTTTATATAATTAGGTCCTGGGGAATATCATATTAAAACATTTTTAGAAGAAAATAAACTGAGGCCGCGATGTCAAGCTCCATTTGCTACTTCAGCGCCACGATTGAGATATCCTAAAGAATCGGAAGTCATTACACAGAATGTACCTTGCACTCCAAAGGTAAATTCTGATTTCTTTCTTCTAAGTTATTATTAAAGAATATTCGTACAGTTGTTGGAGAGTGGTACTTGTTTCGTTATTTGAAAAGATTTATCGCCATATAGTGGCCCAGACAAAAAATGTTGAAAATAGATGCATTGATTCCCGTAGTTCTGAATTCTGAATATGTTGTATGGGTCGAGTCTGTGAATAAAAATTCGTTTTCCAATTCCAACGAGCGCTGCCAGTGCCACCAGTTAGAAAAAACTGCAACATTGTCGGCCATTTTTTTCAGTTTCTGTCGAATATTTCCAAAACCGTGCGTTTAATAGAAAAAGTTATACTTACATAATATAAAAAAGAAGACTATATTTGCTACAGTTTTGATGCAAAAATGTTTTTTCTACTTCAAATAGTTTTGGAGATTTCTTCAAAGTTTGGCAATTTTTTCGCCCCAAAAATAAAAAGGAAAATTTCAGTCGGTTTTTGCCCTGTAGCTTCTAAATGCCGAGTCCTACTACAAAATGTTATATAATATAGTTGTAAACTAGAATAAATTGCGTACACTTTGAGGTGGCGTGTGTTTTGCGATCGTGCAATTTGCGGCCCGAAATACAGACGGCCGTGCGTTTTGCTGGATTCATACATTCTTGTCTTCTAATACATGAAAGAAGCTTGCTGCCTACTACTGGTTAGGTCAAATTAAATTGATTACCAGTTTCGTTTTCGGAGCAAACAACTACAATTCGTTTTGAGTAAAGGTATTACCTTGGGCTATCCACGCAGCATGAACGTCACATGGGGGATATGGAGGTAATGATATATTCTCGATCCATGGTAGGAGGTTGAGTGCACCTCAGAGAACACTACGAGAAAAGTCTCCAGAATTATGACCGGCATTTGGGCCCGATTCACAGTCAGACGTGCTACCGCCTGAACAACTGCAACTCTCAGTTCATTTGAGAGAAAACGAAATTCATCACCTGTTTAATTTCACATATTCATAGATTCATAAGCCAACTTCGTACAGAATGTAATATAAAACCACGTGAATCTCACGCACAGACTTTCACGTGTTTTTGCCGGGAATGCTGAGCGAGCGAAGTATGGTTAGTTAAAGTCAGGTTAGATTCTCGTGTTTTTCATTCCGTCCGTTATTTTGTCCAATTATTCGATATGTTCAGCATTTATTGCTCGTTCTACATTTGCAAATTCAAGATAGTATTGCTTCCTTCCAGCGAGTTTTTGAAAGCTGATTTCCTGAATGGAAATTGTTCCTTAGGTTAGCTTTGCGAAACCTCAGACTTCCGGGTGACCGGGTAGTGTTGTTGAATACGCAATTAAGATATAATATTATTAATGAACTTAACTGTTCAATACTTCACCGACTCTAAAATAAGAAGTTGGGTCGCGAAACTCACGAATCATTTTCCAGAGGTCGCAAAGCGCACGATATTCGGTAGGGTCGCAAATAGGGACGGCCAGTTTCGAAAAAGGTGTTTTTCGGAGATTTTTACTTTTTTGCTTTTCGAAAAAAAAATCGTTTTTTGAAAAAAATTTCGTATCGTCTTTTTCGTTTTCAAACAATTCTTTTTTCGAAAACTTTTGGCCATCCCTAATATCTGGATTTCCCTCCCTAAGTCAGGCGAGGCAAGGTTTAGTCTGGTTACGGGATGGCGATGGCGTGGTCTGTCTGGTGGAAGTGGGGTGATACGTCTTGAAGGTAGGTAGCAAAAGCATCGGCCTTGTCTTTGTCGGAGTGTAAGGGTTGATCGTCAGCTATGAGTGGGTAAGGTTTATTTTTCGGTTAGTATGTTGAAGTGCTTCCAATATTTGGTTGGATGATTAGTGTATTTCAGGTTATTACAGGTTTTGACCCAGGAGCGGAGTATGTATGCCTTAAGATAATTGCGAACAGTTCGTTGTAGTTGGCGATGTAGTCGAAGGGATTCTGGTTTTCCAGTAAGTTTATATTCTTTGTAGAACTGGCGTGATCTGGTTATGAGTGGAAGGTATTGGTTTTTTAATTTAATAAGATATGGTATAGTAGTAGTTGTAGGTATGAATTGGTTTGAGGTTGTTTGTAATGTGGAGCTGAGTTCGTCGATACAGGAGTATAGTTCTGGTTTCGTTGTGGGAGGTACGATATGTTCCAGCTGCTGACTGATATAAGTTCTGTAGTCTGTCCAATTTGCCTTATCGAAACGGAGAGTGGTGCGAGGTGGAGGTGTTGAAGTTCGTTGATGATTTGGATAATCTAATGCTAGTTTGGTGGGCACCTAGTCGCTACCTATGAGATCAAGAACTGTAATGTGGCTGCTTGATGTGAGATTGGTCGGTACAATTATAACGTCTGGATTGGTGTTTGATTCTGGCCTGCTGGGTTTTGGAATTGGTAGTATTGTGCCTGTGGTTTCTGTGAGAATAAAGTGTTGGAACTGGTTCTTTTCTTGGTTCGATCGACTATGTATGTGTTAGGTCAGCCATGATTATATAATTGCGGAAATTATTAGAAATGTGGGTGAAAAAGATTCGCAGTATGGCATGCCCTGGCCGGTTGTATAATGTAGTCATGGTGATAGAGACGCTCTTGTAGTAGAGGGTTGTAATGATACACTCCGGTAGCTGTGCTAATTGTGGTGAGTGGAAGCGATGAGGTGTTTTGGGACTGAATCCAATGGCTACCCCTCCGTTCTCCCGTAGTACAGGTAGAGAATTGTCTTGTCTTAAGAGATTATAGCGTGGGATTTTGCAGCTTTGGTTGGTCTTAAGATGTGTTTCATTTAGAAGAAAAGCGTTGACGTTTTCCTCGAGTAACAGATGTTCAAATAGTATCTTATGTTCTTTCAGTGAGCATATATTAATGAATAAAAAGATGAGTGCCATGGTAATTAGTACTAAATTTGAGTTGTTGTTGGTTCTCTTATACTACTGTTTCATACGTTTTAGCATAGAAATGAGCATAAGGGCCGGAGTAAGTAGCGGTGAAGTTAACTTGAAGAGTCGAACGTGCGACGTGTTGGATTTGCTGCAAAACTTGTTGGTATTGAAACAGATGGATATTTTGCAGTGTAAGGGTGATGAAAGCAAGACGTTGATTGATGGTGATTGGTCCATTTTTTTGTGTAACTTGATTTGTTGTAGGTGTTTGATCTTCGGGTGTCCGTATCAGTACTACTAGCTCTGGTTTGGATGTCTCTGGTGTAGGCCTAGCTTTACATTTGAAGCTAAATGTTGGGTGCTGTTCATGGCAAGTTGTGCATTTGGGTGGTGCTTGCATGTTAGGACAGCTTTTGGTCCCATGAGATCCAGAGCACGAAGCACAAGTCGGTTGATTTGGACACTTGTTGGTAGGGTGTGAGTTGTACTGTTGACATCGTTCGCAACGCACGGGTAGTGGTGCTGGAGTGTGTGAAGGCTGTACTCTATGACGGTGTCTGTATACGTATGCGCCCTCGCTTAATAATGAGTTTATTGTTTCTTGCGAATTAGTTAGGACTCGAACAAGATAGGTGGGAACTGCATTGCACATTATGCGTAAACATTTGTTAATAGTATGGCTTTCTTCGCATAGTTCTGCTTCTATGTAGTCAACAGGTATGCTAGGAAGTACACCGCGGATTACGACAGATAGTGACTGAGTTTTCCGCGGTATTGGTGGATGTTTAGTGCGTTTCTCTGTGAGTCTAGTTAGTGAAGCTGTTTTACCGAAATTCTCAACTGTATGTTCATTTCCTATCTTCTGTGCTAGATCTGAGTCTGATGTCGTGACTATGATACCATTTCTCGTGGGTTTAAGTTCGCGAATAGCTGCCCGTTGTACATATTTATAGAACTGCTGGAGTAGTATTTTGAGGTTCTGAAATTTAGGATCGTAGTTGGTAAGGGTGACGTTGTATTCTAGTTGTTTGGTAGGGTCTTCTGTCGTTTGAGATTCTTCTTGGTTGGCTATGTCCATTTGTAGTTCTTCATCTGAGTCGGTTTCACTGAGTGTATGATGTTTCTTTGCTGATCGTCCGGATGATGAATTAGATGTAATGGTGATCTTGAGCGTGAACGATGATTTTTTCCTTTGCGTTTGTCTATCCCTATTGCTTGTCCTGAATGTGGTGTTAGTACAACTGGTGGAAGTCCTAAGTGTTGACCCGTAATCCTGTCCTTGTCCATTGCAGTAGTCGATGATGATGAAATTGTGAAACACTGAAAGTGGGGCCACCCGTAGGGATAGTAGTCCAGGTGTCGAACACTCCTTCCACCTCAGACAAAAAATTGTGGGACCTTGGCTGAGATGAGGTTGGTCCACAAGATTCGTTCTGACGTGGCGAGAAGAGACGAAGAATGATGACGTAGGAACCGTTCATGCAGTCAAGTTCTCCGCGTCACAGAACGTCAGCACTGCCAGAAACATGTTATACAGGAACGAGTTTATGGCGAAATCGGTGATTTCGAGACCCCGTAAGAAAGATGTTAATTATAATATGAGCCTTCAAAGTTAAGGAGATATAGCAAATATGTGCAGGTGCGAAAATTTTCATATTCGTAACTTGAAACATATTCGAATTGTGGATCCCTGAAACTGCTCATTTTAGGCTAACTGACTCACTCACTCATCATATTGTTTTGGGTGTTCGAAATAAGCTAGAAACATGAAATGTGGCATGAACGTGGAGGATGATAAGTAGGTAAAGGAAAAATTCCGACATTTTCAAAAAGTTGCCATCTTGGGTTCAAAATGGCCGCCAAACATAAAATTTTACAGAATACACAGCCTAGATGGTTGGAGCTAGAATAACGAGATTTGGTATGACAGTACATCAATGGTAGGTTAGGAAAATATTTCAAAATGTCTCCAAAGACGCCATCTTGGATTTAAAATGGCAGCCCAAAAACCATTTTCCACGTCGTTCGAGATAGAAAAATGTAATTTGATATGAAGGTGTACCATCACGATTAGGTCACGACAATATAATAAAATGTTAAAAATGTCTCCATTTTAATCCAAAATGGCCGCTCAAAACCCATTTTCCAAACCACTGAAGCTAGAGAAACGAAATTTTGTATCAAGGTGTACCATCACGAACAGGAACAATAAATGGGACAAGCCTCCTAAATGGGGTAGCAACCCTCCGGGGGTACGAAAAAGATCTGCGCCATGGGGTCGCAGTTCCCCGGAGAGTCTGGTTGCGATAAAGAAGCGCAGTCTCCCAAAACTCCCCAAGTTGGGGACGCAGTCCGCCATGACATTCTGAAGACAGCATCCCAGCGAAGCGAAGCCAGTATAATATATATATATGGTATAGATAATACACCTACAAAAAGCTGTGAAATCCGAGCAAATACACCAGAGGTGAAAAAAGTTCAGCAAAGTTCTTCAGGCCTAAAAAGTGGTGAAATGGAGGACGGATGAAACAAGTTCCTTGGCGACAGCATGTAAGAGGAACACTGGAACTTGGCGCGAGGTTGATGATCTTCAAACCATAACGCTGGTGGCGACTGTAAAACCAACCACGCCCACCACCACCAACCTAAGGCTCGAACATTATGAACCTTGCCACCTCGCGCCAAGTTCCAGTGTTCCAGTTTATATATCACTTGGCCCACCCCCACCCATTTCCAAGTGTAGTTTTACTTCATACTCTGCATATATGTAATCAATAATTGCATTTCACCCCCTTGTGGAGGGGTCTCATCTCCAATATCCCCCAAAGCACCTCTAATGTTAATAAATACGGTCAAAAATTAACAGAAATCGTGCAAAACTCCACTTTCACCCTCCCAATTTTGATTTTACACCCCCAAACTGAAAATCCTGGCGGAATCCTTGTAGACAATCCACACACATTGCTTTGCTGATAATATGAGATAGCCAAAAGCAATTAACATAAAAAATAGGGAAATTGTTAACTATTTGCAAAGTCTTATTTACAGCAGATGAGAAACTCTAACGTATCAAATGGTAACAATGTCTTGGCTTCTTTTTAGCAATCATTAAAAAAAATCGTCGATAGAAATTTTGGTAGGAGACGAGATAACGAGGCCCTATGATAATTTGATCGAATTTGATATTAATCGACTTTAGGGAACATTATTATTGTGTTTACAGAATTTTGTTTACGGCAACCGAAAACTTACTGAAATATGAGGGTTCAAAATATGGGGTCGGGCGTATTAAATTGAAAACGGGAGTACCTGCAAAAAATACAGGAGTTTTGAAAATTGTCAGTTTAACACAATTTAATATAATGTGTTATATACTTACTCTGCCACCTTGATGCGTTGCCGCTCGCACCGCCATATTGAAAATATTGCATCCAAAACAAGTGTGTTTTTTTTTTTTAATCTCGCTTTATAAGCATTTTTCAGCTAAATGTGTTATTACGAAAAATAATCTACACAAAATTCCCTACATGAAATGTTATTTTCATTTTTCTCCTAGGATGCACCGTTTAGGCGCTAGAGGTCCTTGTAGTTTTGCAGTCTTTACCCTACGCCATTTTGTAAGAGCAAAGGTGAAGCAAACAGAGCCCTTAAAATGAACATACCTGAAAAAAAAATACATACATACTCCAAATTTTGTATCTACACTCCCCAAACTGAAACCCCTGGCGGAATCTCTGCTTGCAGTACAAACGTATCATTTTCCAGTCCCATTACACTTAAACGTAAGTGCAGTATAAACGATAATGTCCTTTGTGAAAAGGAGTAGGTGAAAATACGCAAAATTCTTTAATTTGCACTTCACATGGTGGTGGGCCGCTTAGTCAACTACGTGACATTTTTATATCAGTACCATACCATGAATTTTACCTATGGCCTTTAGTCATCTAAGGCTCAGGCCAGGATAGAGAAGGAACAATGATGCGGGAAGGTTTCGACCAGGATCTAAGTAGAAGGTACCATTTGCCTGCTGTGACAGAAAAAAAAACTGACAAAACCTGTCAGAATAGTCGGCCACTGGGATTGAAACCACGACCTCCCGAATATTAAGCCAACGCTTTACCACTTTTTTTTAAAAAGTTGGTTCGCCCTTATTCGACTTGTTATATTTCTTTTTCCTTGTTTTCTCTTATATCTAAGTTAAAACACACTCACAAACATCCATGCCCGAGGTGGGATTCGAACGTACGATACTTGAGTCGACAGACTAGCGCACTAGACCGCTCGACCGCCTGGATCGGCTACCACTGAGCCACGGCCGCTCGGTAGTACAGTACCTTATTCCAAGTTCAGCATATAATAATTATGAAATAGATTTTCTCCTAATTTTTAACGTATTTCGTTTTTTTTTTTTAAATGTCTCAACTTTTTTAAGGAAAGATTTGGATTTGGAAATGTCCCATTCTAAACATTATGGGAACCCTACTTTATGGCGACTATGTTCACTGGCGGAACCGAACTCAGTAAAAGCCGGTAGTACATGGGCACTTTTTTCATGTTCCTTACTACACCCTGCCGCAAAATGAAATTGGGTAAGGATAAAAGGCGGTTGGGCGCCTTATTGACCCAAAACACGTTAGTGCCTCATTCACTGTCCTTCGCGCTCTTTGTCCTGAGTGCTATAGCTGGTGTCAGGAAGAACTTCGGGAATCGATCGAGCTTCCATATGTTCAGATTGTTGGAACTAGTTTGTTAAACAATTGTTGAATTTTGTTTCGTTGTGCTCCCTCTATAGTCCTACTACGCTGAAGTGCCATCACGTGTCCCAGGATTTAAGTTAGGAATTACGTCAGTGGTACACTACGTGAAGCTTAAACAAGAGGAGGGGAGTCACCGGCTTTGTGTAATGGTCAACGCATCGGAGAGCTGGACTGACGACACGGGTTCGAATCTCGGGGAGTATTTGATTATTTTTTTAAAAATATTTTTCTATAAAAGGAACTTTACTTGTTTCTTTGCACTTCAAATAATTTTGCTTCCTTTTGATTCCTTTTGCGTTTTCCAACATTTTACTAAATACTCGGAAATATTTAAGAAACGTCAGGTTATCCGAAAACAGTATTAACTAAACCTGGCCTCTGCTGATTCATTTGCTACGCTGACAGTTGCACATGTTTAGATCCGGAAGTTAGACTGGCGTCGTAAAAAAGCCTGTATAATTAAAAAAATAACACATAAAACTTCTACACGCTCTGTGTTTAAAAGTAATTCTGTAATGAAAATACTCTCTATGTGTCACTAAATTACATGGCTAGGTTGATGAAATACATATTTCACATTACTTCTCAACACCCCCAGCATCATAGTGCATAAGGCAACTGACAACAAATCACAAGGTTTCAGGTTCAAATCCAACCGAAGATAAGTGTGAACATTTTGAATTGTACTTCAAGACGAGAAAATAAGACGTGTAATGGAAAAAAGACAGTCTGCATGAAAGACCACATTTTTCCTACGGCTACTGTAAAACATTCGTAATTCCGTTCATTAAATCCGTCTCGGAAGCTACGTGCCTTATTTATTTTCCTATTTCAGTCTCGATTCATGTGAACTACATTACTTGACTCAGATCTGTTTTAAACCTTTTTGACTTGATATGCTAAGATTGCATCAGTTGTCACTCTTGTCAAATAAAGTTTGATTCACATTGAGTCAGTCAAAATTCCTATGATTTTTTTGCAATATTTTTACCCATGTAAACCGCTTGGATCTTCTGTTTTGACCTGTTTTATTTTAGTATTTCTTTGCTTGTCGTAAAGAAAATTTTGGCACCACAATAGTAATGGTGCCTAGAAGCAATTAAAAGCAAATTCGACAAATTATCGAAAGACTCCGTTATACAGATCTGTTAAAATCCCTGTGCTGACCCCTTTATCGAGATATCCTTTATTTGCCAAAGCAAGGGGACAAATCATGCATGCGCTTCAACAGCTCGAATTTACAACTTCAGTCAATACGGGATCATATTTCCTCGGAGATACTGAAAAGATATTGTTAAAAGATAGTATTTCCAGCGCCAAGCCATATATTCTAATATGGCGGAACAAGAAGCACAGCACCAAGGTCGTAAAACAGTATCGAACTGCCAATATGCACAACTACTGTATCTAAGAAATACTGGACAAAAGATATTGTCAAATATCGTATTTCGGGCACCATTTTTCCAATATGGCGGAGCGAGCGGCAATGCATCAAGGTCGCAAATTTAGTACAAGGGTTAAACTGCCAATTTTCAAAGCTGCATCTTTTCCAGGTACGCTCATTTTCAGATCCCTGTTATTTAGCCTAATATGCACGACCCTACTTCAGTGAGTTTTTTTTTTTATTGCGGTGAACAAAATTCTGTAAACACAATAATAATGTTGCCTAGAGTCGATTAAAATCAAATTCGATCAAATTATCACTGGGTCCCGTTAGCTCGTCTCCTGCCATGTCTTCATAAGAAAATGTCTTATTAACTTCTCTTTGAATGTTGGCCTAGACTTAATTCAAACTACCAGTTCGGCATTTTCGTAAAGTAATTGTTGTCTTAGGGATAAACACTCCCCAGTCTTTGACTTCATTCATCCAGTAATTTAGGATTGGTAGGCATGTATACTTTTGTTAAGTCACTATGTATTGTGATACTTCTACAAAAAATACTACAGAAGCGGTGTCAAAAGTAAGGACGTTTAAAGATAGATGGAGCTAAATGTTTAGTGAAACTCATTCCATGAAAGATGTAAATGCTTAAATTGCATTAAGATCTCGTTAATTAAGGAGTTTTTTTCATACATTTACAACAATATTAAATAAATTTGTTGCGTGGTAAAACCAGTTGTGTTACGTTTTGAATTATCTAAACAAAATTAGAATTCGTAAGACATTAATTTCGTATCTGTTATATTCAAAGAGGATCGAAAACTTATGTTGTGTTTATGATATCGTCATACTCCCTTCAACATCGAAATTACTTTCTTGTTTCTGGAAAAATGTAAAAAATGAATTTTGATTGTTGTACTAATTTTGATTTGAATGAGATGCAATAAGAACATTGAAAACCACTTATTTGCAGCTTACAAACTTTATTAATAAGAATAATATGTGAACTAAGAAATTATTAATCAACATTTTAAAAATCATAAAATTTCATAATTCTTGTCGTTTTGAAGAGCCAGGACAGTCATAATCGATGGTCTCGACCAAGTGGTCCACATTCAGGTTCATGGCTTCAAGTTACACTAGTTGGACGCTCAAACTCTCGTCTTCCAGGTGGTCATCTATCCTGTCTATGGGTAATGGACATTCGACATCCTCTGTGTCGCAATCCAAAATGAAGGATTGTCTCAGGACTGCCCAATACAATTCTTGAATGTCGAGGAGCACTCCAACCCTGCTTTCTGCATTCAAATGCATTCGTGCAACCTTGTTTCTTTTTTTTTTTCAGGCACAAGAGATACATTGGAGCAGGGATTCCGGAGCTGGGTCCTTTCCTGCTTGTTGACTACTGCTAATCCGGTGGGCGATACAAGAAGATCTATGTTCTCGCCAATGACAATCACAACATCATAATTAGTGGCCGCGCAAACGGCAGTGTTAACAAAAAGTACATCAGCGGTCTTCAACTGCCGGTCTACCTTGTGTATTAGCTTTTTCCAGCACTTCCTTGAGAAGATCAATGAAGCGCTTCTTGTTGCCAATGGCGAGAAATTTATCCTGTGTACTTTGTAAAAGTGTTGTCTTATCGAATATGATGTCAGGAGATGAACTGGTAACTCGACAAATTCGTTCAAAATAATTGTGTGTGCTTCTTTGTTCAGCATCAGGAGGATGCCTATCAAAGATAACAGTCACATTTATACTACAACGGGTTTGTAAATACTTTATGTAGCTGTCTGCAATCGCCCCAAGAAAGGTATGTCTACGGTACCGTCAAAAGCAACGTATTTGCTCCCCAAAGGGATTTTCTCTTTCGTGAGTGGTGGAATAACTTATACAAAAAAAAATTCAATTCTTAAATTTTTTTTGTCCAAAAACAAAAAAAAATCAATGTTTTGTTTCTTGTGACCTATTAGACTATAGAAACCGTTCTGTGGTCAAAATGTAAGCACTTTACTCTAGTTCACAACTTACAATTTTGTCATAAGACGCCATTTAGAAGCTACACGGCAAAACCCACCTGCCTACACGGCCATTCTCTGCCGTGTAGCTTCTAAATCGAGGAAATTTGAAAACTGTAGTTCCGAATCTATTTGAAGTAGAAAAAACATTTTGCAGCCAAACTGTGGCAAATTTACTCATCTTTAAGAAAGTTTAGTTTAACGTTTTTCTACTAAATGCATGGTTTTGAAATATTGGTCAGAAACTAAAAGAATGGCCGAAAATTTTGCAGTTTTTTCGAGCAGGTGGTGCCGCCGACGGCGCTCGTTGGAACTGAAAAACTTGGATTTTTGTTCACGTACTCGACCTATATAACATAATTATATAAAATTCAGAACTACCCGAATTAATGCATCCATTGTAGAGAGCAGGTTTCACCAACCTAATTTGCATCTCGGTATGCAAATTTTACCATGCAAATTTTTTTTTTCTCTCTAATTTTTTATTTTTTTGCATACAATTAAATTCTGAATGTGTAATTTGAATATTTTAAATGATAATGTGTTTATTAAGCTGATTAATCTATCTAAGGGTGTTATGCATATGATTAGAACATATATTTAATTTGTAATAACATTTAGGTAGCATCTTTGAAAATTTGGAATTCTCCATCATTTTCTGTATTTCTTCGTTGCTCAGAGACAAGCGAGCCAGGTTTTCAGCTGAACTTCGATTGAGGGCGAAAGGTCACCGCAGCGTTGGACCTTACACTGCTGGGATATTTCTCCAGAAAGGAAGATGCAAGAAATATTCCCACTGCCTATCTACATAGGAAACTAAAGAGAAGAAAGTTTACCTATAGTTGGCAATCATTAGTACCGTCGCCTCTCAGTCGGACAAAAATTCATTGTTTTGAGCACGTTCAGCTTAGAAATACAAAGACATGTGAAAAATATCAATTCTGACCAGAATTGACACCTTACGTCCCTTTCCCCGTCTCCGGGGTATGGCTAACCAGTGAGCCTATAACGAAAATGATGCTTCAAGACGCGGAAGGATATGTGTTTTCTGCTACATTTTACATTTATGTTGTTATGTCTATGTACACCCATAGAGAAAGTTTGTTTGGGTCTCCGTTTGCTCTATCACTACTTTTAACGTGATTCGGGTCCCTTGTAACTAATTATCAGTGCATTTATGAATAAACAAACACAGGAACTAATTTCAGATCAATCGTGCTGTCTAGCGCATGCCGATGGAGTCAAGAGGCAGCTGTGACATGTGCTGTACTGGAGTTGCAGTACAAGCCCTGTTTTCTTTTTCTGTTATCTTCCTCCCTTCATGATGTCATCTCGTTGTAAATACAGTAACCCCTCCCCCATATATCTAGTTTATAATTGTATATTTTGTACTGTCACATCTTTCTTCTTTTCATATTATTTTGTCCTTTATTTGCTTTGTTTTCGTCACCAGTTAGCTCTTTCCCGCTAAGTTTGTTTTGATTTAGTTTGCCGATATCTCCCGTCAGAGGGCAGCATCGGTCGAGAGGAGAATTTGAAGCAACCTGTCTGTTACATTTTCTTTCTTTTTTCTTCTTTTTAATTGTTTTAAGAAGTGTTTTAGTGTTTTATGTATGTAATATCATGTATTTAGTATGTAAGTATAATTACTCAGTGGCTGAACTCATGACATTGAGTCAGTATGATGTAAATATTGTTTTAATATCCGAGTTGGCCAGTGCCTTGTGACAGGTGGCAACCCTGACACACAGGTGTAGTGAGTTTCTCTCTGCCTGTTTGGTGTTATGAGAGCGAGTCCCATCGGAGACCGCAAAAATACAACCTGAGGTACGAAAAGCCAACAGCCACATCGGGAGTGCTATCTTAGTTTCGAGACAATCAACATGTCGTGAAAGTTACTAGTTGTCTGAATAGAGACTCGTACTAACAGACATACTGTTCAAGTGTAAGAGCCGCATTATCAAACTGTGTGTTTTGTGATATATCCAAAGTGGTAATTGGAAAAGTGCAATACCAAAAGCACCTCACAAGTAAACAATCTTATGTGCTACAATCTTATATAATTAGTGATCAAACAGTACATTGAATCACCATAAACTCACAAATACCATTTATTTGGTGTTATACTTTGTTTTTTTTTTTTATTCAATATTATCAATTTGGCTTGCACCAAATCATACCGTGCACTGCCAATGGAAATGTGTGGCATCCAGTGAGTAAACATGCCAATGTTAGAAGATGAATGATTCGAATTTGACTTTGTGTTATTAAGTACCCATTTACATAAATCACCGCATAGTATCTTGGAACTTGTGAATTCAATCTTTTCAATGACAAGCCACCACAAGTTCACCTTGTCAAAAAGGTACGTTAGTCAACTTACCCGTAGTCAACAAGCGTGCTAACGTTAAAACTTTTGCTAAGGCACAGTATAACCAGTTACGCTACTAAAACTGGATAAAACATTTTTTTTTTACAACTTTGTGTGCTCCAGAACTTTCAACTCGTGGACTGTAGGTCCCATCCTTGGAACTCTTTACCAGCGTGTGAAACCCCAAGTGACCCCACTCAGATGAACACTGCAAGTTTCACTTTGGATAATGTAACCTTGTGTATATACATAAACAATAGCCAAGTGTAACTCCAATGTAGTGACGTCACATAAATTGTGTGTTTCAAAATTACCGGTAAACGTCATGAAAGTGAGCTCACCAAAAATAGTGTTGTTTGTTGTGTGAATGTAAATAATTCAACAGGTACAAAGGAATCATGCCTGTTATTAAGTGTATGTAAATAGTGTCTTTCATACATCTCTACTCTTTCTAAAGTCATCAACCTCGTTTGGAATAAATCTAATTAAGTATCTCTACTGGAATTACATAGTTTATCTTCACTTCTTCTATGGTCACCTGTGCTATCCTGAGTGTGCTCTTCACAGAGGTGAGTACTGTAAATTTAGTGCAGCATACATGTTACTAT